>CAIGRB010032777.1:18811-29879 GCA_903798255.1 Fraxinus quadrangulata | reverse complement strand
TTAGGTACTGTCCACATATCACATTAATGCGCATAATACATAGTTTATAGAGTTTCGTACATATCACACTAGTCACATTATGGTGTTAGTTCTCATATCAAGGTCACAAATGAGTCTACATTGTTCAAATAACAATCTGATGATTCATTTTCAATTTGGCAGCACATGGATGTGTGCTTCTATTATCTACGGCAATTTGCAATAAGAAGTCCGCTTGCCAGAGTGCGTGCCACAACAACTGACACATTGTTCCAGGCGAAGATGAAAAATTTGTTCCCCCAGTTCATGAACGACCCTAATGTGATAATGACGGATTCATACATAGTTGAAGTTGCCACAGGTGTTCGGCTAGAATATAATCGTCCATGGGCAGACGTCTGTTATGTTCTGATGCCATTGCTGCCGACCAACCGTGCTCACTGGATGCTTGGCTGTCTTGACATAAAGGAGCGTATCCTATATGTTTTTCATTCCAGCTACAGGACTTATCGGGAGAAGATGGTGGATACAGGGCTTGAACCATATGCAAGAATGATCCCCCATTTAATGTATAGGCTGGGAATATGGGAAAGAATGTCTAGTGCTGATGATCCACTTGGGATGACGATTTTGGTTGCTGATAACATACCGCATCAGCAGAATGGGTACAGTTGTGACTTATTTTCTTCTTGTTTACTATTGTAACTGATTCTATCTGATCTGTGATATGTTACTGTTTGACTTGTTTACAGTCACGATTGCGGAATCTTCGTGATCAAGTATGCAGAATATATGCTTCACAACGACATGAGTTCTATGCCGATGGCGTTTGATGCTGGCCAAGCTAGGTTGGACATTGCTACACTTCTTTTTAAACATAAGGAGATCAAGAAGGCAACAAAGACAGTGAAGCACAAAGGAGTTAGCATTGATGTCGACTAATAGTACGGTGTCTTTTTAGGGTGGAAGTAGACGGCTGTAACTGTTGAATCTTATTAGTAGCACATGAATATTTTGGACTCAGTTGATTTTAATGTAACAGATGCATGTCACATATGTGACATTTTCATTTTGTTGCTACAGAACAAATTTGTTAGTCACCAATATTTGTTAGTCACATAATCGAATTTTCGGTCACAAACAGTTGTACAGTTGTTTAACTAATTTATATAATTCTGATTTGGTCACAAGTATGAACATTTTTATTGTTTTGCTCAAATAATTTTGGTCACAAACTTTTTTCAACACCTTTTATTACAGGTTACTATATGCAAACAAATTGGAGACAGGTCACAAACACCTGTTTCAGTACATACCGTCCAGTAAACAACATTTTGGTCACAAATGTTTCTAATGGACAAATCATTAAACAGAATGGTCACAAGTGTCCTAAGAAATGTCAAAAACGACAAAAACTACGATTTAAAAGTAAAAAACATGCCTTCTGGCCATAAAGTTGAACCACATATGCAATAACACAGGACAAGTCACAATGTGGACTTCAGGTTGTTTTGTTTTCGCTCAAAGGAATCAAGTTGGTGCACGTTCTACGATTGTGACCTCTTCCTTGGCAACGTCCACATTTCGTTCTCTGTTTCCCCTCACTTGATGATCTTTTTCTCTTTTCTGCTGGCCTCCCCGAACTTCTCTTTTGCGTGGGTGGTAATACGGATACGCTATCTAATTCTTGGGTCACAGTCCACTCATTCGGATTACCAACCGGGTATACAGAATCCTGGTATGCATTAATGTATGCCTTTTGTGTGTAGAAGTATGAACAATAATCATACGGATCTCCTTTTATACTTGCTATTACTGCCAAGGCGTGTGGGCAAGGTAGCTGATCAACTTGGAACATCCTACAAGTGCATGTACGTTGATCTATGTTGACGACAAAAGTTGACCCCTCATTTACAACTATGAAAGTTGACTGGTTCGCTGGAGAAACCTGTATAAAGTCACAAGTACAAGTCACATCCGAAAATAATCAATTTCAGGCCACGTATAATGTAATACAGTAACAAATGCAAATACTTACCCTCATGTTCTTCAAATCTGTGCTCATTTCTCTAATTAATTTCTCATATTTAGTTGCCAAATTTGTGAACGTGCTATTTGCCTGGTCTCTATTTCTACAGCACCAAGATTGCACTGTCTGTCGCAATGACTCCAACAAAGCCACAACAGGATAGTTTTTTGCTGCTTTTGTGACTGCATTCACCGACTCCACTATATTTGACGTCATTGTTGAGTACCTGTTTACCTGCATGTGGAATCGTGACCACCTTTCTGGTCCTACTTCATTCTACAGAAGCAACAAAATCAATACATACTGTGTTAAACAGTAATAGTATCATTAAGTGTTCACATTAGATTCTTACCAAGTAATCCCTGATCTTGAAGTTGATTTTGTCTAACTCTTGCATATTGTACTCGTACTCTGTCGCCGTGTATGCACGAACAGCTGCATTGAATGCGTGCGTTATGTTGTGACCAGATTTTCCAAAGTATGATTTCAAGTTTTGCAGTAGATGGTATGTGCAAATTCCATGATATGTCCCTGGATAAACACGGTCAACTGCATTCTTTATACTGTTGTGACGATCTGATACAAAGCATAACCCTTCCCTACTTCCATAAGCAGACTTCAATTTCTCAAAAAACCAGGCCCAAGATCTATCATTTTCATTATCTCCAATTCCAAAAGCCAGGACGAATATGCCGTTATTTGCATCTTGTGTACATGCTGTGAATAGTGTACCACCATAGTGACCATTCAAGTACGTGCCATCAACAACGATGACAGGTCTACAATGCCCCCACCCTTTAATAGATGCACCAAGTGCCGCGAAGCAGTACTTGAATCTATTGTGACCGTCAACCTCATACCCTGTGACCGTTCCTGGATTAGTCTGTTCAAGCATGTAAAGGTAGCTCGGAAGATGTTTGAATGACTCTTTAGGATCACCCCTGATCAATTTCAAAGTCTTTTCACGAGATCTCCAAGCTTTAACATAGTTCAACGACACTCCGTAAGTATGTAAAATGTCGTTACATATGTCATTTGGAGTGTATATAGTACGCGATGATGTATACCTGTACTTGATGAAGGAAGACACTACGGATGTCGATAATTGTCTGTGAGATCCCAAAACTATATTTGAAGAGCATGTGTGACCATCACTAATCTTTCTAATCTTAAATAGCTCTGTTTTCCCCAACCTTGAAGACCTGCATATCCAATTGCAATCTTCATGTAGACATTTGATAAGATACTCTCCCTTGTCGGACCGAACAACAAGGAATTCAAACATGTTTTGTATGGCATAAAAACACAAACTCAATTTCAAAATCTCCTTATTACGAAACACCCTGCCATTTTCTACATTTCGAGAATCAGGATCAGACACAATTGTGACCTCATCTTCATTTGTGTGACCAACAGGTTCTATTACTGCGCCGCATATATCAGATGCCATTTCCTGTAATGAAAATACCTCGCCTCCAGACTGTGAATTAGCTGACACCGCTGTGACCGCCGGATAACTGTGAAACTGCATTCCGTTCTCTGCATATGTGACCTCAATAATTATGGGATATTGGCAAGGATCGCGATTCATACCTTTGAGTGTCAAGTAAGACAACACATTGCTGTCATTGCCTATTCTAACCGGAGGCAGATCGAGTGTCAATCTGTATTTCATTGTGACTGCAATTTTTTTAGGATCAAATCCGAACTCCGTAATTACCATATCCATAAGCTGCACATAAGAGCAATTACGATCTATCATCACCAATGTTGAGTCCTCCCCGTACACCAAGCACACATGCGCATAACTCATTCCTGTGGAAAATAAATAAGACATTGTCAGAAACATATAACATGAGGGTCACAAGTCACAAACATGCCGTTCACAAGCAGGTCACATGCAACGAATCACGTCACAACATGGGTCACAAATGACACGTTCGAACATCAGTTTTTTCCCAGAATCAAACCATGGTCACACACATATATTCCAGTGACATGGATGAGATGTTAGTCACAAAACGACGTTGTAACGACAATATTTATCTTCAATTGTATGGCAGAAACAACGGTCACAAACAAGTGGACATTAACGATATGGTTTCATGGTTTTGCCCCCCTCCGTTGTGACCCAGAAACAATTGTTAGGAGCATTGACGACACGGACAATCTGAATCGTCAATTAAGCGATTAATGACGGAAAAGGAGAAGCAATACGTACCGTTCCTGTGGCCGGGAATGCCGTCCGACGTCGAACTGGTGATTCTCCGAGTTGTGACCTCGTCGGCCGTGTAATTTCAATTACAGAGAACAATGGGGTCGTTCGGGATTTTCTGGCTGTTACGGAATTGAAGACGGCATGATTGAGAAGAATCCGGGTTACAAATTGTAACTGAATCCATAATTCCAGGATGCCGTTCATCATACCAATTTTATAAAAACATTCTATATATATTAAATATATGTAATATATCAAATTGGAACCTGATTTTTGAAATTGCAAATCTGGTGTCGTAGTTTTGAAATGATATAATGTAAATGCCTGACAAGTGTATTGTTCCCAATTTTCAATTCAAGGGCCCGCACCGTTGTACTTTAATTTCACGGTTACAAGAATAGCGTTGTTAAATTAAATCTAACCATTTTCAAACTTTTCTTTCTCGCCCTGTTCAATTCAATGGATGACCTTTGTTGCACGTGGCACAAAGCAAGTCTAGAAAACCTAAATATTGTATCATGTGAAAGCAAGGCAAGAAGGTTCAATATAAACGAGCTTTCTGTTGAAAATTGGTTTAAGACACGAGAAAAATTGGTTAAGAATCGAAAATCAAGCATTGGAAAGTATGACTTCATGTTAACTTCGACCAAAATATAACTCGCTTATTTGTTATTTGTCGCTTCGAAATGGAGGGCTTGGGAGTGAAACCCCCGAAAGAACAGGGATCAACCTGATTTCGTATGAATGAAAAATTGTGGTCCAAAATTAGAAGAAAAAAGGTGAAAAATCAGATGATATTGTTGCTCGAGCGACAGTATCGCTCATTCGCTCTAGCGACGCTCGAGCTAACAGTGAGAGACAGGCTCACCGAAAGTGTAGCTCGAGCGACGTAGTGAGCGGACAACGAGTGAAAATCTGGAAACGCGCGACTGTTGTGTTTTGGCTCGCAGTACTTCGTTCACAACTCTTCAACATCTATAAATAGGACCTTAGGGACGTCCCAATCTTCACACCAATGATATGCAATCATATAGCATTCATTTTTTCTCCTTTCTTAACCAATTTTTTTGCATTTTTGTTGCATAAATTCTAATTTTCTTTACTTTGCGTGCCGGAGTTCATAAATCAAGTTCTGATTCGCCGTTTTTTATGTGTTGTAGTGCTACTCACACAAGAAGATAGTCGTTATATCTTGGAAGTTGATTATCATACACTGTAGACACTGTTGTTGGGCAAATTCGACTTAAGGACAAAGTATTCAACACTTGTCTCAACTTTGATATTATTGCTGCTATATTGCATATTTTTTAGGATTTATTTGAAGTGAATTTCCTACCTAAGCTGTCGAAATTTCTATAGAATTTGGAATTAATTTTGAAGACCTTCTGAGTGTTGTTTGTCACTCCATACTCGAAATTTTCCAACACTTTCAACCTCTTTTTGCACCTAGATTTTGAAAACCAAAAACCAAAAAATGAGCTAACTAGACAATTTTTAAGTTTTCAATTAATTTTCAGAAAATAATCGCAAAAATCCAGATATTCCGATGATCCACAAATTATTCCTACCTAATCCATGAAGATAGACATAGTGTTAGTTATTAATGATAAATTTCACATAGAATATAAATATATTAATTCACCTATAAAAGTTTGAATATACTTAATATTATTGAAATTTTAAAATAAGGACTTTGCCATTTGTACACATTTAGTGACACACGTATTATTCTAAAAAAAAACCATTGAAAGCAAAAATAGTTATTATTTTTTTTAAAAATTCAAATAAGATAATGTCGTGTTGCAGTGTACATCAAAATGTACAACGATCATGATTCTTAAAATAAAACTTCATGACTTAGTATGGTGTTAAAGAGTTCGTTATATTCAAATAAGTAATTTGACTAATTCAAAATTCAAACGATTATTTTGATTTCAAAATTGACGTTCTCAAACGAGTCAATTCCTAAATTGATTACATATAAACGTTCTAATCAATATCAATTCCTATATCAATTAAATTTAAAAATACTAATCAACTGAAATGTCCTCAATAAGATCAACTTTTAAGATGAAACTTAGCGAATATTAATTATTGCAATTATTTTCATATAAAATTAACATGCAATGCGATGACAGATTATGTTTAGTGGTTCATCATTTACAAATTTAAAAGAGACGTGCAAAAAGAAACACTTAAAAAAGCTCATTTGGTGATTGGGCCAAGCTTCCACCACCGGTCACGGCGGCGCTGCCACTACTACCACACGTGCATAATAATTATAGTGCGAGTATTTAATGGTTGAATTGCTTTGGATACATTGAACAGAATAACAATTAAATCGAACCCATAATATATCATATTTTCCGTTTCTTGAAAGTAACGGAGAATGTGTGGTTAGAAAAAAAGGAAATTTTTTGAATTTACGTGTAATATTATTTTATCAAAGAATGCATAGTTGTAAAAAAAATAGAGAAAAAATGTATTTCAGAAATAATGTGGATCAAACAAACCATAATTGCTCAAGCGTTCGAAATTTTAAAGATGTTGAATTTCCCAAGCACACTATAAATGGACCCAAAATCTTTTTTGTACCCATAGTTAGTCTTTTGAGGAGATGTGAAAGTGCAAATTTATTTCCATAAAAATAATCCACGTTGAGACACTGAGGTGAGAAAAAAAGGAATGTCATTATTGAGATCAAATTTTCGTTATGAAAACATAGGACTAGTCATTATGTACGAGGTCATCAACTTTTCAATATATAAAAGACTTGATAAAATTGAATTCAAACTTGGTTTTCTTCCAAATTTGAAATTAAACAACTAAGAAGTCATCAACTTTTCAATATATAAAAGACTAGGTAAAATGGAATTCAAACTTGTCTTTCTTCCAAATTTGAAAGTAGACAACTAAGAATCAAGTCATTGAGAATTTTAATAATTCCACCACTAAACCCTAAATCATGGCTAGTTGGCCACCATTACTTTATGAAGATACTTATGTCCCAAAAAGATTCTTTTAAAGAAAAAGATCAAACCCTTTAGCCCCCGTTTGGCCGCCAATATTTAGGTCTTATTTGTCACCTATTATTGTATTGAAAATGGAGTAATGAATAGTAATTTTTGGAGAATGTGTGGTTAAAATTTAAAGTAACTCTACTGGTTTGTGTGTAGAATATTTTATTGGGTAAATGTGTGGTGGAGAATTTTACTGTAGCAAACATTTTTTTAGATTAATGGTAGACAAACAGGGGCTTAATATTATAATTTTTGGAATAGCATTTTTTTTGGAGATTGAGTGATTGAAAAAGAAGGAATTTTTTTCGATTTACGTGTAATATTATTTTATTGGAGAATACTTAATTAAAAAAAAGAGAAAAATATATTAAAATTCTAATGGGGACCATACGGAGCTTATTGATGATGGTGATAGTCACCTCCTTGATTCCACAAGACTTTTGAGATTGTACTCCTCTCTCCTTCCATCTATGTAATGGTGGTTGTCTTGGTTCAAGAAAAGTGCTTCATACCTAGCATCCTTCCAAAAAGAATACCCGTGTACTAGATGCCAGTAATAATATCAATGAACCAAACTATTTGTACAGGGCATGGTTGACAGAAATGGATGACCAACACTTACTTAGAATTTTTTATTCATGTGGGGCTCACGCTTCATGTGAGAGGCCGTCAACCTCCCTTGTCAAACCTCTCTTGTACAAATGGTTTTAGCCAATATGAAAATGAATAAGTCGGTTCAATCTGATCTATCTCCCCGCTCAACCTAGCCCAGCTTTTTTATTCCATAAAATTTTTCAAATTTTCTACTTAATTTTTTTAATGAATAAAAGAGTAGCAAATTTTGGTAACCATCCTACTATGAGGGTAGCAAATTAACAGGACATAAAGCCGACCTTCAACATACAATTCAAAAAAGAAAATAAAGAAAATACAAGACTAACAACCGTACATTTGGCTTTTGGTAACCATATCCTACTATGAGGATAGCAAATTTTGTGCTGAATGCCATCGTGAGAAATCAAAATAGTTAACATGGCCTAAAATTTGTCGATTACAACCATTGAATTTTTAAGAAGAAAAAAAAAATCTTAAATACATGCTTTTAATAAGATATTGGTGAAAATGTCAAGAAGAGAATTTAACGCGGTTCACAAATGAGCAGCGGTAAAACTTGAAACAAGCACTTTTTTGTGCACTTGTATCATTTCAAATGACCATGTCTCAGCCTAAATTTTAAACTAATAGAGGTAAACTTGCATGCTTGGGAAAATAAAGTGTTTTGATTCCAAATAACAAAATACATACATGGACTTGCCTTTCTTTTTTTCCTATTGATACAGTGAAACTAATTTGAGATTACACTGTGGACTAAAAACAAAGGAAGAAGTACACCTTTTTAGGCTTTTTATAAACATGAACATGAATTAAAACCCTAATTTTCATAAATTTCTTGATTTTACAATCTTCAGATGAACCAAATCAGTAACTAGTCTTGAAAGGCTTGTAAACTTTGAGATCAGAAGCAACACCGGCGAAGGAACCAACAGCAGCAGCAATGGAGATAATAAGAGAAGTAACACTTAGTATTTGTAGGCATATCCATTTTGTGCTCCATTTTTCTATCTTCTTTTGCACAATGTACATTTCCACAGGGAAGTATACTGTTAAAGGCCAAAACCCAAAGGCGCCTAGAATTCCCACAACGTCATTGAAAAATGGCATCAGCATGGAAATTATCGTGGTTATGATCACGAAAGTTGTCCTCCATACTAGTCGAAAAAGGTTGAGTTTATAAGGACTGTATCCCGGGATAGGGATATCAATTTCCTTGGTGATGAATGTGCTTTGTGGGAACCATTCTTTTGATGTTTTTTCCACAAAGGCGAAAAGTGGTTGGCAGTAAACCTGGTACGCACCAATAAGGTGGATGACTATGGCAGCGTTGGCTATATCGAGTAGCCAGTAGGGGTTGTAGAAGCCAAAACCGGTGAGGAGATTTCCCGGGGAGAGGTCACCAAATGCTGCATAGCCAAAACAGCCACAGAACATGTAGAAAAGTGTTGTTACTGCTACACTCAATAGAGTGGCCTTTTTCATTGTCTTGTATTCAGATGGTGGGGACTTTATTGTATCCTGATATATAAGATAGAATCAAATCAAGATCAGTCGATATAGGATGTAACAACAGACGAAGTTTTAATTGATAGAGGTGAAAAAAGGGATAAAAACTGTACCTGAATTTCAATTAGGATAAGGGAGTAAGAATAGGCAAAAGCTATGGCTCCAAGTGCTTGAAAACTTGACCATATCTTGTCCATTTCAGTCACTGTGCCTATGCTTATTCCAGTTAGACTTCCCTTTATTTTCCCAGTTTCTACAACGAAACAAAGAATTGGGTTCAAAGCAGTTGAAAATCGAGACATTTATGGAACAACAAACGTGATTTTAACTTCTTTTTTCTTCATTAGTTCTGTCTATTAAGCTCGGGATTCTTTTCTTACCTGCAACTTTTGCAATTCCGAGGCCTAAACCAATGGTGGAGTAAGTAAAGGACATGATTGCAGCAACAATTGAAAGCCACCATATTTGATCAAAGTCTGGGATTTGGGAGAAAAGTATTTCCACAACACCAAATGCAATCATATAAGGATTGCTTGAAACTCTGCAAGGACTGTTATCTCCTTTTGAATGGAAACAATTAGACCTTTTGATGGCCCTATTCAAAAAAAGTTAAATCTTGTTTATTATACTATTCGCTAAAAGATACGCTTTTCACTTTCAAATTCGTACTTACATCATACTTATAGACGACGCAATCGTGTAACCAATAGCAACTCCAAAGAGATTCAAGTACTGAATTGCTCCACAAACTTTGACTTGGAATTCTCCTGAATTTCCAAAAACAATCTAGTGTCACATTAAAGTTTTTGTAATAACAACAGCAATAAGCTAAATCTTATTCATGATAAACGTAGGGTCGGCTATATGAACTATTTTTAAACAAAAGTTCACATGTTAAAAAGTTTACCGAGGTTGGCTCGGACGGCATCCATATACGTGTAATTTCTTTTCCCGGTATCGGAACCCTCAGACCGGTAACACGCTGCCAGAAGAGAAGAGGTGTAGTATGTTACAAATGAAAATAAGAGCAACACGGTTGGACCAGCAATCCATCCAAGCTGTGCTACTGCCCAAGCCAAGGACAGAACTCCAGAACCAATTACAGCAGTTATTATGTGAGCACTTGCAGTCCATACAGTTCCTATTAGAAAAATATGAAACAAGAAATTTCAGTTAAAAACAAAGATATAATCTTTTTCTTTTACAAAGTTCAGTCTCTAGTACTGCGTGACAAACATACATTCAGTGTTTGTGTTTCAATGAAGAAAAATACCTGTTCGTTTGAGGCGCCCATCATCGTCGAAACACTTGGAACCAATCTGAGGCAGCACATTGATGGAGACATCAAAGATTTGGTGGTGGTTTTGGCCCTTGTTTGCACTCATCTTTAATTGAAACAAATTGAGAAAATGAAAAAAATCAGATGAAATTATTTAATCTGAGTTATATGATATGATAGGCAGAAGGAAAATGTTAATGCACTTCAGATTTAGTGCAGAAAGTGAGAAGCCATGGCAGGCTATATATAAGAGAAACATGTTAGAAAAGTCATGCAAGTAGGTTAAGGTAAAATCACCACAACACGTGTTTAAGAGAAAATAATTTAATATCTTTTCTACTGTCTTACACAGATGAACTAAACAGGAAATATACGTTTTGTCAAATGCCCCCACCACCAAAAAGCATGTAGATTATAGATAT
>CAIGRB010032737.1:18891-30386 GCA_903798255.1 Fraxinus quadrangulata | reverse complement strand
TGGTTATACAAATTAACCAGTGAGTTGGAACAAGAAGCAGGAGAAGATCAGAAAAGGGACCATTAGATCATGAAATCCCCAAAAAACCCAAACGTGTAGTAATTTTTACAAAATTACAAAATTTATAGATTCTAAAATTATTTGTTTTAGTTCTGATTGAAGTATCAGGGTGAGGCCAATTATGAATATTTTATCAAAATTATCGATTATTACCGTCTCAACATAATTTGATGTGAGGTTGGTATATACGAGGCTTCAACACCAAACCATAGAAATTAGGAAAATTCGAAACAACTACCATTGAATTCAATGGTGGTGTGTGGTAGTAGCGGATTGTGGTGGTGTCGTGGTGGGATGGAGTGTGTTGAAAAAGAAGATAGCATTTTTGCAATTTTTTAAACTTATTTTATATTAGGTTTGACACATTTGTCCCTTGAAATAAAAACAAAATACGGGCAATTGTAGTCCGTGTGCAAAATAACTACCCTTTTGAACGGAATCTATTCAAAAGGACCATTTGGTGTCAATCGAGTTGAGCGGCTCGTTGGCTCGCGAAAAACTAGCAACAAGCTGCTCGGGCTCGTCGAAAGACAAGCCTGAGCCGAGAGGCTACCTCACCTCATTTTCTAGGCGAGCACTTGCCGAGCCAGGGCTCGTGGGCTCGTTTAATTGGAGAGCCACGAGCCGGGACTCGCAAAAAAAAAAACTTTGTTCAGTGACCAGAACAATCACTAAACAAAATTTATTGACCGTTCCGGTCACTGAATTGACCGTTTCGGAATGGTCACTGAACTTTTTTATTAATTTTTTTTTCAATTTTTTTCCTCAATCCATTTTTTTTCCACCCAACTATCAATTTCTCATTCTATACTCTCTAAATTTCTAATATCTTGATTACCTTCTGTATTTTACATTATTAAGTTATAATTTTGATTTTACAATCTATTTTCTACACTATTACATATTCTAAATTCATTTCTCAATTCAATTTCAACATTTAATTTCAATTATTCAATATAATTATCTCATTACAAATTTCAAATTCACAAATGGATCCACGCTCATTTTTTGAAAACTTGTTCGATATCGGAGGCGAATCACCTGTATGCCCCAAAGTCAATTTCAGAATGAATTCACCGGTCTAAATGAATTACCTATTTCATAAAATATTCTGAGTTTTCATCCTTATGGAAGTAGTAATCCAATTAATTTGGATAACGTTGATGTTTTATAGGCGAAACGGGATGATGAACCTGTATTAGATATTCCCGATGTAAGAGGGAAGAGAAAGGGGAAAAACAGGCAAAATGTTGGGACTATTTTAAATTGTTTCAAACTGGTCTGTGGTCGATGGAGTTCCAGAATCTAAAGCCGTATGTAAATATTATCAACAATAATTAGGTATGAGAACCACCCACCTCAACCGTCACTGCAAAACATGTGCGACCAAACATGGGCTTCTCATGTTGGTCAAACGCAACTACAATTTAGTAGTCCAGACATCGGTGCTACTACGCCACTTTCTACGTGTGTATTTGGAGGAGAAAACTCGAACGGGAATTATGAAGTTCGTTGCCGCAATTGAGTTAACTCTAGCAATAGCGGACAACTAACATTTCATCTCCTACGTGAAAGAATATCTTCAACTGAGATACGTTCGGGTAAGTCGTAATACTCATCGTTCTGATGCAATAGAATATTTCCTTAATTAAAAGAAACAATTGATTTTCGATTTACAAAATATGGAGGTTTTATATGTTTAACTTCGGATTTATGAGAAGTGATTAATAAAAGAGGTTATATAACTGCAACTGTACACTATATAGACCCACTTTAGTATATGCATAAAAAAATTATAGCTTCTAAAATTATTGAATTCTCTCACAACACTAACAACATATTTAATACTATTATGAACATTGTTAAAAAATATCGTTGTTAGAGTAAAATTCGTTCATTTACTTTCGATAAGACTAAAGTAAATAAGGTACTTATCAATAAATTGCACAGAGTACTGCAACTCACTTCGGTGGTTATCTGTTTCATATTCGATGTGTATGTCATATTTTTAATTTAATAGTACAAAACGGTTTAAAACATATTAATGATGAAATTCAACGAATTAGGAATGCACTAGTGTATATCACGATTTCACCTAATAAAAAATAAGCATTTGAGAAATTTTGTGCCAAAACTAAGGTGATGCATACGAAAACATTTATTAGTGATGTAAGTCATAAATGGAACTCCACTTACTTATTATTAAAATCATGTGAAGGTTTTGAACATTTAATAACTGAATTTTATGACAATAGGCATATTAAAGACGAAAACGATACTATTTTGAATGAGTCCGATTGGAGTTTAGCTTTTAAAATTAAAAAAAATTTAACAAATTTTTATGATTCTATAAATATTTTGTCTCATAATTATTATCCTATTAGTTGTATGATCCTTGAACATCTTTGTATAATTGATAGGACTTTTCATAGATATAAAAATGACCTCGATTTTAATTCAATTATATATTCCATGGAATTAAAGTTTAGAAAATATTGGGAAGACTTGCCTATATTATTTCCGTTAGCATGCATCATGAACTCTCGATATAATTTATCGGATAGTAAATTTATAATTGATCAAATTTCAAGAGTTTTAACTTTTAATGTACATATCACTTATAGAAATTTAGAACAAATTTTATGTGAAGTGTATGAATGATATGTTGAACGAATGGGTACACATATTAATCAGATACCCTCTGGCTCTACACCTACTCCTACTGAAATAGTAGATGACAACGTTGAAATTTTAAATTTATTCGAAGGCATTAAGTCATATAGATATGATTCAACTGCAAATGTATGTGGTTCCTCTAGTACCTGTATTAGTTTGTCTTCCACCGCATGTACTCAAACGTCGAGCGCAACTTAAAATGCATTGCCTGTTGAATTATTTGATTACTTTAATCATAATTGCCTAATAACAACACAATTAAGAAAAGTTCAGAATAAATAATTGAATTCTGTCGAAGGTATAAACGGCGATGACTAGTAGTTTCTGCGATGGTAAAAGATCTACTAACACATTCGATTAGCACCGTAGTTTCGGAGTCTGCTTTTAGTGTAGGTATGAGGGTTCTCTCCAAGGTTAGGAGTCGACTAAAAGAAAATATTTTGGAAGCATTAATATGCGTAAAGGACTTATTAGACGCTTATTTTCGAATGTAAGATAAATATGTCGAAATTGCATGTCGTCAAATAAGTGATATTTAATTTAACCATATTCATTAAAAAAAAATTAATACCTTTATAATTGTTTTAAAAAGTTGTACACGTAACAAGTTGTTCGTGAACAATTTTTAACTCCGTCTACTCGAAAATTCGAAATTGAAGTAACCTGTTCTAAGTCTGGATAAAGGAGGATGATTTATCTTTTTTTTTTTAAAGAAGAAAAATACTTTAGAAAATTTATATTTAAAAAAATGTTTAGAAAATATATATCTTTTTTTTATTAAGGTTTAAAAAAGGTATAGTTATTAAAAAAAAAATCGATGAGCTGCGAGCAACAACATTTTGTAACGAGCCGAGCTCGTGGGTGTATGGGCCGAGCCGGCTCTGGTCGGCCCATTGTCATCCCTAAGCCAAACAAATAAAAATGTTTGAGATCATTTGTTCTACTTTTTAAAGATTTTAGGTTTTAAAAAAAAGAAGTCAATATAAGCCCTTGTTTGAGCTCCATTAAAATGTATTTTTAAGGAATAATATGTTTTAAAATATTGATTTTTTGGAGATGTATGATTAAAAAATAAAAAAATTTAAATTTACGTATAATATTATTCTATCGATGAATGTATAATTGAAAAGAAGAAAGAAAAATATATTAAAATTAAAATTAAAATGTGCCCAAACAGGGGCAAGCAAATGTTTGACGTCATTTGCGCCAATTTCCCATAAATTACCCATTGGGCCTTGTGAATCGGGTCTGGTCTTTTATACCTGACCCGGTAAGTAACGTTATCCAACCCAATCGGTAGTAATTTAGAAGCCAAGCCCGATCAAGTATAAAACCGTGAACCCTAGCTGTATCTTCATTTTCTCTCCAGCGTACTTCCGCCACCACACAGGAGGAGCCAATCTCGGCGTTGCAACCAGGTACGAACTCTCCCTTTTCCCTCATGCTCCTACGTAGTTACTCCTGTGTAATTTTAACGATTTATACATACAATTTCGGCATGTGTGTATTGATTGATTCGTTTATTTCAGTTTAGGTAGTATGAAATTAAATAGGAATTGATTGATGGAATAGTTTGTGGTTCAATTTTATATACGGCGTTTCGACTCAGGTTTATCAGAAATCGAATTTGTATCTTTTGCGCTGATTCATGTTCCTGAACATTATCTTGAAAGAAATGATCGAGTCTTGTTTCTTACATGCCGTGCTTGAGCAATTTAATTTTGGTCCGGAAAATTTAGAAAAGGTTTCATGTATTTCTGGTGTGATTTTAGATGTGACAAGTCTCACACATTTCTTTTCCAAGCAAAAAATTCGCTTTAGTTGGTGATTTGAATTTTCTTGTTCATTCTACTTTGATATCAATTTATTGATATTTTTGGGATGCGTGTGAACTCTATTCTTGTTACATTTGTGCTGTCTTAAGGATTCAGTCTTCAATCATTGAGGTTTGAAGGTAATTTTGTTGTAGAAACCTGTGAGGTTCATCTTATAATTACGGTAATTTTGTTGTAGAAACAAGATGGCTGTACCATTGCTCAGCAAGAAGATTATCAAGAAGCGTGTCAAGAAGTTTAAGAGGCACGAGAGTGATCGTTATGCGTCCTTGAAGGTACTTGCCAGTTTTCTTTATTATCTGTCAAGAAGTGCAATAGATAAATGGCTAATCAAGTTAATTTTTCCTTATTATTTCAATCTTACCTGAGTTGTGGTTTCTATTAACATCAGACAATAGTAAAATATGATTCTAAATCCTTTTTGATGGTAATGATGAGTCTCAATACTGTCATGTTATTGCTTTATTTCCCAGTTTCCAGTGATTTCCTCGGGATGATACTCGGAGTGTTAAGTCATTAATATTAAGAATTTGCAGTTATACAGACCCTTTGATTTTATTACAACATTATTATTATTATGGTACTAAATTTTTCACAAACTCATTACCTTTCAATATTGGTCTGGACTTTTTTGATTTCTGCGTTCTCTCAAGAATAATTGACGATCTTGTACCAGTGTTGCCTGAAGGTCTTTTGTTTGTTTAGTTTGCCTTATTGTGCATCGAGTCTTCAACTATGATGTCAAGTCATTAATTTATGCATTTTGTGGCAGACAAACTGGCGCAGACCCAAGGGTATTGATTCACGTGTGAGGAGAAAGTTTAAAGGATGCACCCTTATGCCAAACATTGGGTATGGCTCAGACAAGAAGACCCGCCATTATCTCCCAAATGGATTCAAGAAATTTGTTGTGCACAATGTCTCAGAGTTGGAGGTTTTAATGATGCACAACAGGTCGATATTCATTTTTTTGTCTTGATCTGAGATGGCATTATTAAATTATCCCTTGACTGTTTAATTTGTTCAATACCAGGACTTACTGTGCGGAGATAGCACACAATGTCTCTACTAAGAAAAGAAAGGAAATTGTTGAGCGTGCAGCACAGTTGGATGTAGTCGTGACCAACAAATTGGCTAGGTTGCGCAGCCAGGAGGATGAGTGATGTGTGTAATGTCTTTAGATTTTCAATGGAATATTAAATCATTATGCAGTATCAGAAGATTTTATGGGAATTCTATGTGGGCAGGTTTTGTTTTTTGGCTGGAGTTTTTATTGAGAAGATTATGTTTATTGAGATTATGGCATGCTACTTCATGTCGTGAAATGTTATTTTGGTTTATTCTGTGTTGTCTTCTTGAAAGTTACATTTTATTTTCAAATTAATGCAATTTTGCATACTGTTCTCGTGTTGCTTATTACCTTAATGGTTGCTTGCTGCCTTCAACAATTTTTTTTTTGAGATTTGTTTGACCATGAAACTGTGAGTATATATTGTGAGATGACTTTGAGAGTTTTCACTATAATCTGAAACGAATTATTTATCTATATCTTACAGGTGCTTTGACAGTAGTGTTTACAATGATTGGCAAACAAAAAGTGCAATTATATAGCTCAATGTTAGGAGTCTTCTGTACACTGCCCTATAATTATTTCAAGTTGGTGGTCAATCAAAATAATGCCTAAAATTAGAGATTCTGATACCAGAGAACAATGAGATTCTAGAGCAAGTCTAACTGAACGGCTGTTGAACAATTTGATTTGTAGAAGAATATCTTGGTGTCTGGAGGTTTCTTTCAAGGTTTGGGTGCCTCCTAGAATGGCGATTGGAGAAGTCCCAAACTCTTTCAATGCTTAAGTGGGTGAAGAGCCAAAAGAATTTTGTTTTCTATACTTGGGAAGTGATAGAATCTTGGTACTTAATCCTCGGATTGAGGCTTGTTGAGCTTAATCTGGAACGTGGTGGTGGAAGATTCAATATCGACTGTGCATAACCCATGGCTAATTTGGTGGAAGCTGGGATTGTGAACATGATAGAGTTGTTATGACGCTTGAGTTCATGGTCAGAGTAGTTTGAGAACAACCCTGGAGTATGGAAAATAACTTGCTAGTTAAAGTACCCCAGAAACAATCTCGGAAGATGGAAAGGAATTTGCCCTGAGCTAGAGCATATAGAAGCCTAAGAAGAAACCAAGGTGGAGAGTGACAAAAATATATTTCTGGCACTAGTTAAGGAGTTATAGCAAAGATTTTTCTAACTGAGATCGAGTTCATAATAAACCCCTTCTAAAAAAAAAAACAAAGAAGATAACTTCATCCAAAACCGTTGGAAGATATCCACTCTACAAAACAATTGCAGGAGCTTAGCAACAAGAACTGGGAGTTGCTGAATTCATCTATTACTCTATTAATATATGCCGCCGAAGGGTTTCAGCCCTCTTTCTTGCTGGTAGTTTTGAACTTTTTCAAGATTAAGAAACAAAGCTCTAGAATAAGCTTATCTTATTTTTGGGTGAACCAAAGCTTGCTTGCACGTAAAACTCACTATCTGCTATGTTAGTCAAGACTTGCGCATGGCTGAGCTGGGTACTGTTGTATTGTGCTAGGATTCTGTGTACCTAATAAGAGTTGATGCGGCCCAAGTATTTCACTATGTTGTTACGCAATGTTTCTTGAATCTTTGAAGATCTTTTTGCTCAAGTTACCATTGTTTGGCTCCCATTATAATGAAAGTTTGAGAAAAATGTATTTTATAATAGTATTTTTTCGGGAAAATATATTTTGTAATAGTATTTTTTTTTGGGAAATGTGTAGTTAAAAAACAATGAAATTTTTTTTGTTTACTTATAATATTATTTTATTAGAGAATATGTGATTAATAAGAAATGAGATAACACATCTTGACCTCGTAGCTACGTGTTCAATAGTTGATCAAGGCTTCCATACCTATTTAATTTTCTCTCTCTCATTAATGAGTCGAATGAATTTTTCACATCTTGACATGTGACATTCCAAAAGTTACTGTCATTTGGTCAATTTTCTCCGAGGATAAAAGGATCATCATATCCATAACAGGACTTCAAGGGATAGAAAAAGAAAATATTGACCTATTTGGTTCTCATTTCTTAAAATTCATTTTTTTTCAAATTCATTTTCAATCACATATTTTATGGATTCATAATTTTTATCTATTTTTCAATCATATATTTTATCAACTTTTATAAAAATTTATTAAAATTTAATTTTCATCCAAACCAAAAAATGATTGAATAGTATATAGAAGAGATTGAAATTGGGTAGATAATTTTGGAGCGCGGCGTGTAAAGTAGTAGATTTATCATTATACTCTTGATGGGCTTGATATTGGTGTACTAAATAGACAAGTTGAGGTCCTCAGCTTAGGCTAGTGGTGGAGGTGACAATCTAACCGAGTAGCTTGTCGAGGCTTGGTCCATGGGTGGTTCGGGTTCATTTTGGGACAAGCATGAGCCGAGCGGAAGGGCTCCGTAGGCTCTGCTTACCATTTTAGACAAGCTGACTCGAAAAATAACTTAGCTATATAAGTCGCGTTAGTAGACTTGGAACAATGAATGAAATAGGTAATCTTAGAGAACCTATCTATGACCACAAAAATAGAATCATGACCTCTAGCGGTTTTAGGCAGCGGTTTTAGGCAATCTTGGGACAAAGTCCATGCTAAGATCATACCATGAAGTATGAGGAACATGGAGGAGAGTATACATTCCAGTATTTTGACGTTGTGCCAAGCGTAATTGACAAGTATGACACTGAGACATTATGCGAACAACGTCATTTTCGGGAAGGCCAATAAAACGTATCCTCGATTAAGTTTGTAGTTTTGTCTCTATCGAAATGACCAATGAGACCTCATGCATGTAGTTCCCAAATAAGGAACTCATGAATTGACGTACGGGGGGATACACTTGGTTCCTCTAAAATAAGCTATAGGACGGTCATCTTGACTTAAAATGCCACATATACTAATATTAGAAGCATCGTATGCAACCTCAAAAATTTTAGAGAGATCGGGGTAGCATAAAATAGGAGCCTCTATTAACTATTGTTTAATGGCTAAGAAGGCTTACTGTGTTGATGGGGTCCAATGAAAAACCCTTTTTTCCCCAAACACTCGGTGATGTGGGCGGCAATAGAGCTAAGGCATTTGATGAATCTCCTATAGAATGAACATAACCCATGAAATCTACGAGCTTCAGTCAATTTTGTAGGTTTGGGCCAATCACGAATTATTAAAACTTTAGCTGGTCAGCAGAAATCCCTTGATCAGAGATAATGAACCCTAGGAAGAGGACTCGTGACTGTAGGAAGGAACACGTCTTAAGGCTAGCGTAAAGTTTAGCAAAACGAAGGGTAAGGAAGACATGTCAAAGGTAATACAAGTGTGCCTCTCGCGACCGACTATATATCAAGATGTCATCAAAATAGACCATGAGAAATTTTCCAATGAAAGGTCGCAATACATGATTCATGACCCTCATAAAAGTGTTAGGAGCATTAGACATTCCAAAAGGTATGACTAACCACTCATACAAGTCATCCTGGGTCTTTAAGGCGATTCTTCGTTCAGCCCCAAGTCTAATCCTAATTTGATAATAACCAGGTCTAATCCTAATTTGATAATAACCACTCCGTAAATTAATTTTTGAAAACCAAAAGGATCCTGATACTCATCCGGCATATCCTCGAGGCGCGAAATAGGGAACATTGATTTTGTTGATGGTACGACTATCGACACACATATGCTATGACCCATCTTTTTTTTAAGTGGGAGAGGGACCACACAAGGACTAAGGTTACGACAAATAAAACCTTTCGATAGTAAAGCCTTAATTTGCTTATTAAGCTTGACTCGCTCCGCGGGGTTCATTCTATCTTAAGGGCAATTCAATAACGGGGGAACTAAGGGACTAGATTGATAGCATGGTGAATATCACGAATGGGATGGAGCTTATATGGTAGTTTATAAGGGTGACGTCGATAAACTCATGTAGTAATAAAGTGACATAAAGGGGATAATCACTGCCAGATTCAGAGTTGGTTGAGAACAAGCTTTGATCACCAACGCAAATATCAATCCAATGTTCGTGAAACTCATGCTCAAATTCTTTATGGGACAAGCTGAATCAGATTGTCTGTTGTATAAGTGGGTTTTGTTTAGGGTGGTGGTTTCTTTAGAGGGTTAGAAGGTTTGGATGGAAGAAGTCGAATGGGCTTATCCTTATGGACAAACTCATAAATGTTGTCGGGCCCGAAGTGCTTAATGTCATGATCATAAAGTCAGGGACATCCCAAAAGGATGTGAGTAACATCCACAGTAAAGGTCCTCTGAATATAATAGACCCAACTTAAGGGACTCAAGACAACGATGAGTGACGGGCAAAAAGTTTTATCGACCTATACCGCTTTAATAGGGGGTGAGGTTCAAGTTTTAAATTGAATTTGGTTACAGTTGATGTGGAAACGACAATCATGGTACTACCACCATCAATTACTAATTCGCAAGAGCAAGAGTTGCACGAGATGTACGTATGGAATATTGAGGTCCATTTCCAAACATCAGTCAACAGGGGTGGAGAGGATACATCTCATAACGGAGACAACAACCTCTTCCTCTAACACTCAAATTGATCGAGGTCCTCATCTGAATGGTCAATAGGGTCGATCGTGAAACATTCCTAATTAAAAGTAAGGGTACGATGAGGACACAAAGAGGTAATATGACCTTGATTCTGACAATGATGACATACGATTGAAGGATTAGGGAAGCAAGAGGAAGCAAAGTGTGCAGGTTGACTCTTACTGGTTTTGTGGAAAAGTGTAGGCGAATTTGATGACCCCACAATTGCAAGACTGGGTAAACATCGAGATACTACTAGGAATGGTTGATGGATATTTTAAGATAGAACACCAAATTTTAACATAGTATCAGAGCACATTAAGTTTCAGTTATTCGATTCGATTAAGACTTTAAAAAATGAGCACGCGGATCTCAAGACCGGGTTTGTTCAAACGAGCCACCATCTTGCGGGGCATGTTAAGGGATAAAATCCACATCGATGTTAAGGGATAAATCCCACATCGAATAAAGATGAAAACATAGACCAACTTATAAAGAATTAGATTATAACCCTTCATAATGTTGACCTTTTAAGATGAAACCTCAAATTTGATGAGAATCGACGGAGGTTGAATGACCACACCAAGCATAGGGTGGACAAGAATACCTCTCATATTCGAGGGCTTTATGGAAAGCATCTTCTGAAGAGAGTGTTCGCTGAAAATACACCGCAAGCGCACGGGTCACGATCAAGTAGTAAAATGGACCTTTTTTTTAGTCCGAGTCGATCCCTCGAAGAGTGTTATGTCCAATTACGAGAGAGTTGATTCATATTAACGAAACGACACACACAATTAAAGCTTTTGAAAGTTAAAATTAAAAAGAAAATGATTTTGATTAAATATTAAAATGACAATTTAAAAAGTTGTATGAGTTTTTTTTATTTTTTTAAATGTTGGAATTTATGACTTCATTTAACTTTTGTTTCATTAATCTCAAACGAATTACACGTAAATGCAAATTATCAAAATACAAAGTTAGACCCGATTCTCCAATTTTAGTCAATAACCTCTCTCGAGCGAAACTAACTCTAATTGATTAGGCTATCCCCGATATCTCTATGTTGATAAAAATCTAACCAATTGCACTAAATTATTGTGAGAATAGCTCAAATAGTCACCTAGGGTAGGTGTATATCTCTATATCACCTAAACAAGCATACTATACAAACCTAGGGTTTTAATTATATAGGTCTAGTAGTGTAACAATTTCTTAATAATTGCCAAAACCACTTAACCACTTCATCTATTGATCAATTAAATGAGGGACA
>CAIGRB010032728.1:8152-44284 GCA_903798255.1 Fraxinus quadrangulata | reverse complement strand
TATATAATTTGTATCTCAAGATCACTACTCTTTGTGATTAACAAATCACCAAGACTAGATTCTAAGTATTCATTAATTTAATTTATTTATATATAATTTCTACTAAATAATAGATATTGTCATTAAATATGCATCGATTATATATATTTATTTAAAGTGTTTATGTTCAAAGTTGATTGGATTTAGTGTATAACACTTACAGATTATGCCTATTTGCTTGGTTAATAAATTATATATCTTCCACTAATAAAAGACATAAACTGAAATAAAAATATGACAGTCCAAGAATCTGGGGGCCTACAACTTGCCCCAAAAAAACATTACCTTGGCTTCATCATGGAGCAATTGTGCCGTAACGTGATCATTTTAAGCATTTGTTTGAGGTTATATAGAATAAAAATAAAAACTAAGAAAAAACGTGTAATCGATACCAATAACTACTATCTTTTCGTAGTGATTTTTTATGTTATATTAATTTATAATGTTGTGGGGGAAGTTGTTAGAGATTGTTATTTATTTAATAATGTGAGTATGCGAATATAATCTCACAGAAAATCACAATGTCTATAATTAAGTTGATCTTCCCTTCACAAGTTAGTACAACAAATAGTTGCTTGCAGTCTTCATTTTCATCATCAGACATCAGATCTTCCTCAGATGTAACAACTAATTTATATCATTATAAAGCAATTTAAAAAATTACAAAACAATTTTTATATACAACTTCAATTTTTATATTTTATTTTTCAAATATGTGGTATCATAATTGAGAAACTATTTTATGCAAAAAAAGATTTCCCATGTTGCAAAATTTATTAATTGGCTTGCTTAATATCTGTGTTGATTTTAAATGTCAAATGAGCTGTTAAAAATATGGAAAATGCTACAGGTTCTATCAGTAGTCGGTACTGACTGATTGGATGGCAAGCACATTCAGCTAATTCTGTAAGATGTTGTTTTTAGGGTTGTCATACGTAAAACAGGAAACATTTTGTTTTTTAAACATATTGTAACACGTGTATAATAAGTTACTTTCCATCCCAGACATTTTTTGATTAGTTAGGTGGTAAATTTAAGGATAGATTAGTTTAAACATTGTCTTTCCTTAATTCAACCTATCAACATATCAACAATATCTTTTGTGATTTAAAAATTTTCTTACCGTGCTTCATGTTCACCGTTTATTTAAGAATTAATTTTAATCTTTGTTAATTGTTTTACCTATAAGTAAAGAAATCAAACAAGATTAGAATTAATGTTTAAAAAATATACACGCAGTTCGTGACCTAGCTGTAATGGGTCTGTTGTCGGTTTGCAAGTTCAATCGGACTCATGCAACTTCACTGCACTAGCACTCAATCGCTAACTATTTTCATCACTCCACTAACTAGCACTGAATTCTCTCTCACACACCACTAACTCTCATCACTCTCGATTCCTAGAATACAAAGCCAGAACCCATATTTATAGGAGTGATATGTCGGTGGAGTTAGAGGCTTTAATTCTTGATTATTCCTTTAATTGGTTATAAGGTATTTTCTTAGAGAGTCAATAAGGTACTCTCCATATTTTTCTTAAGCATACTTCTTCATTACAGAATTTAGATAATATAGGAAATCTCGAACTTTAAACTAAGTCGGTGATGATCTTCATTTACAATATATATTAAGGACAAGAGAGCAATCGTTTTCGTTATTACGAGAAGAAAGAACGAAAACAGTACGTTCGGATTAAAAACTAATTATCTAATTGTAAGTTATAATGGAGAAAATATTATCTTCTGATTTATTGCTTTGCTTGTATCCAAGTCCGAAAGTGTATTTAGTTTTCGAAAAAAAAAATAAAAAATGAACCTTCTCTCCGTTTCTCCTTGTTTCAAACTATGTGACAAATAAAGTTCAAAGTTGCACTAATTGAAATGCCCTCTTCTTCGTGTTAGGTGGAAATAAATATTACATGTTGGATTATATAAAATTAACGCGCGTCTCTTCCTTTCATAATCTCATAATTAAAAGAGTAAATATTCTTGGAAAATTAATATGTTTGACTGTTGAGTTGTGCTGTTCTGTGCTGCGTTTCTGTTATTAGTTTTTTATAATAAAATTATTTACAACTAAAAAAGTAAAAGAAATTTATATTTATAGAGTTCAAAATTTTGGACCTCGTTAAAATTCGGGACCTTAGGTTTAGAATCTAAGCTGGCTAACGGTTGAGCCAACTCTCAAGTATAATGGATTCTTTGTTTTTGCATTTCAAAGAGTATAATTTATACTATTATCCTTCCTTTACCTATCTCCACCTTCTAGATTATGTTATACAGTTAATGGTGAGAATGATTTTTTTTTTCTTTTTACTAAAATATCAGAGAATATTATTCATCTTAATCCACCGTAATACCTACCTGTATTATGTATTTTAATTTTATGCTAAATACATTATACGAGTTAACACGATGCTCTGAACGGTGGGCAATTTTTGTTGGCCATGATTGGATATGTGGAGTGGGAGTGGGAGTGGGAGTGGGAATGGCGGGCAACGGGTGAATGGTGGTGTTGGGTGGTTAGGCGGCAACGATCGTAGCGATGATGAGTTATGGCGATGGAGGTAGTGGTGAATGGTGGTGTTGGGGAGAGAAAGAGGAAGATGAAATGAATTTTATTTTATTTTTTTAGTTTCAGTATTTTAATTATTTATTTGGAACTCATTTTTGTTGAAAACTTTGGCACCATGGTTCTAATTAGTTTTCTTTTATTTAAATTAGAGTGCATATTTATCATTTCATAATTTTTTATTGAGAAGATAAATGTCAGGGTTATTTCATAAATGTTTCAAAAAATGAGATTTTGTGCTATTTTCAAAAAGTACGAGATTTTCAACAATTTGACTAATAAATAAGGATATTGTACCGTTTAACCTCTTGAATATAATAAAAACATGTCTAGACAAGTTTAAAAACAAGTAACATTCAATTATGTTCAAAAGTAACGTTGTTTAATTTTGACCAATAAAAATCTATTGTAATTATAAGTAAACTCTTTTAAGCTTGGCTAGACATGCTTGGCTGTTTAATATCCTGTAAAGTGACTTTTTCGATTCTTCCATATCTCTCTCTTTCATAAAGAAAGAAAAGCTATCTTCACGAATGGACATTTTTTATTTTAGTATCTATAATATAGCCTCCATTTGTACAGTATATGAAGGAGACAGCATACCTATTCACACGTGAGTATGAAGTACATTTCAAATCATTGGTACAGACTATAAGAGCTAACAGGGAGTATATTTATCTTCTGACCATTTAAAACAGACGAATTTCCAATCTAGGGTTTGTGTTCTATAAATCTTCTACGCCCCGGAGAATATACTGGTACTATTTTTGTTTTTTTGTTTTTTTTAATAATTCCCCCATTGAATATCAGACGAAGAACATTTTCTTGGTCCAGAGATCAAGAAAATTAGTCTATCGTGAGAGGTGAGATTCTACTGGTCCAATCTACCTTAGATCCACCTATAACAAGTATATCTTGTGTACTGTCTTCATATTGATTTTCTCCTGATCAATGAACACTTGAAAAAAATGGATCTGTGCAAATCTTTCTCTATCTATTTTTTTTTCCCCTATTTTTGATTTCGTAATTTGAAGGGAAGAAATTGATCTTGCTTTTTGTTTCTTAAATTTGATCGTAGGACATGGACATGGAAATTGATGAGTGCCTGGTCAATTCAGAAAGAGAAGCAAATCTCGATGAATTCTGTGATCTTGAGCCTATTCTTGATGAGATATTATTTTATGATCAGCGATTATTCACCCCAATTGATGCTTTAAATTCCCAGTCCAAACAACTGAGTAATTATACCAGTTGGAGTTCTTATATTAATGGTCCTCAAGAAATTATAAGGACAAAGGCTTCTTCTTCCTCCTCCTCCTCTCAGATATTTTCTTTTGGAAATTCAAAGCAAACTGATGAGAAATTTCATAGGATATTGCCAATGGATTCTTCCATATCCTCAAAAATTATAAATTTTTCATCTTTATCAACAAAAGAAACTTCTGGTAAGAACAAATTATATGATGCAGCACATGAGATGGGTGCCAAGAGAGTTTGCACCGTGATCAGGAGCCCTTCGCAGGCTCAAGATCATGTTATGGCCGAGAGGAAACGCCGAGAGAAGCTAAGCCAACTTTTTATAGATCTTTCTAAAGTTATCCCAGGTCTGAAAAAGGTAACATTTTCTTCCAATAACACTATTCTACTTGCTTTAATATTTAGTTAAAAATTCCCATTTGTTTGATTCTCTATAAGCAATTTTATACCACTTTGAACCACTCTTAAATAAACAAATTTGAGTACTTGATAATCCGTTGGTACTTGATTTTTTTTTTTTTTCAGTTGGACAAAGCTTCTCTACTAGAAGATGCCACCAAGTATGTGCAAGAGCTTCAAGAACGCGTAAGAATCCTCGAAGAAAAAGCTGAAGAGGCCAACAAAAACTCAATCCCTAAATCTAATTGTGCTAATTATTCTGCAATGATTAATGATGACACTTCTTCTTCATCAAAAGAGAGCTCCAATGGCAGCACAAGAGAATCAGTCCCAGCTGAAATCAATGCCAGAATTTCAAACAAGAATGTACTGATTAAAATTTGCTCCAAGAAACAAAAGGGATTAATATCAAGAATTCAGTATGAAATGGAAAAACTGCACCTCAACGTCTTAGACATTAGAGCCATGCCATTTGGAAGTTCTTCCGTTGACATAACCATTCTTGCTGAGGTACGTACTAACTCTAACTTGACATTTATGTATTTTGGCCTCCAAAATCTCACTTTGAGAAATATCAAGCAGTAGAAATAAAATATAACAATTATAAGAACACAAGAAACTCCAAATCAATAAGGAACCAAGCCATGGCCGTAAAAAATAAACATTTATATGTTATTGCAAAATTATTAGAACCCAATAACATCTTTCTCATTCCAAACACTCAAGTAAACCTCCAAAGTATATATATAGCCCATGTTTGGAATTTTAAAAGTTGCTAAAAATTTCAAATCGAAGTCAACAATTAAATTTAACTACAAAACTTATGAAATTCACAACTTTTTAACCATACATTTTATCAACTTTTATCAAAATCTACTAAAATATTATTTTAATCTACTCCAAACTGGGGCATAGTGTGAGACTACAAGGTATCCCTAAGTCTCATATCCAAGACAGTCTATAGCTATTTGATGGGGAAATTTTAACTAGATATTATTTAGTTTTATTTTTTCCAAAATGAATTTTGCTCCCTTCTAAATTGAATAAATATTCTAGTCAAGTTTGACATTTGATGAGAATGCACGTGTTTTGAAATTTGTACAAAAAGAGAGGGAGAGAATTTGGTGATTAGTACTTTTGAAGGGAGGCTCACTTGTTAAATTCAAAAAATGTACATTGTTTATATAATTAAACTAATTGTAAAACACTTGGTATATATCTAGTTTGACATTTCAAGTACTTTCAAAACTTATACCATTGATCGTTTAAAATGTTGTGAAGATCAATATCTAAAAAAATGTCAAATGTCAAAATTTAATGTAAATTTAGTGTACATGACTACATGTAGAATGATTGTTTACGAATTCGATGTTGTGATATAATTCATTTTCTCACTCTAAAAGTGTCTTATGGAGGAAATTTCATTTTTCACAAATTGGTAAAGAAAATCCAAGGAAAGGCTCATAATTATAATAAATAAAGAAAAGAACCTTTTTTTTTTTTTAATTTCCACTGGATGATGGACTTATGGCGATCATATTACAAGTTACAAAGTCAATTTTACCTGCAATAATACAAATCTAATTCAATAATTCTACTTTATATAGAAACATTCGAAGTTAAATAAAAAAAACTCACCATATTAACTGTGAATTAAGAATTTCTCTGTCTCCTCCGAAGTAAACAATTGTAATGCATGACTTCATGTGTTAAAAGATATGAAATATCTTATACGATGATGTTTTTCCAGATTTTTTCGAAATCAATTCCATTTTGTAATTATTATAAAAAAGTTCATTTAGAGTTATTTATAACTATATAAATAGAGTCTTACTTTAATTCATAGACATAAATTACAATAATTTTTCGAGCCATCTCAATTGTTTGTCTTAATATATTCAATATTCAATTCATGATTCATAACGTATGTATATATATGGTACAAAACAAAAGCATTTTACATTTCTCATTTGACACTTTCATCTTCATGCAATATTTAAAAATATATATCTTTTTTTTTTCATTTTCCTCTTCTATTGCTTATATTTAATTTTGATTTTCAAAATACTTTATGAACTTTTTTTTGTAACTACTTTTATCGAGCTTTTTGAATTTATTGTACTTCTGTAGATTTTATAGAAGTACGAAATATTTCATTTTTAAAGGCTTTCTTGAATTTTTCATAATTTTTTATAGATATTAATGAGCTTTTATAGACTATAGTTTTTAAATATTTTCATGAAATTTAATTTAAAATCTTATATATGGTCTTAAAAATATCACACTGGAAAGAATCTAAGCAACTGAAATAATTGAAGTTGTATCAAAACTAAATATAAAAGAAAAAGACACATTGTCATCATGAAAAAAAAAAAAGACACTTTCCACAATTGACCTTTGCTATAGAAAAAAGGAATAAACCACCCCCCATCAAAACTAAAATAAACAATACAGTGATCAAAAATTAATTTTATCATGACCTAAACTTGTTGAATTATTATTAAACTAACAATCAACCATCAGAATTTAATTAAATTTTATTTCTTATTCGTAAAAAAAAATGGGGGAATGATGAACCCAAGGAAAGGAAAAAAAAAAAGGAAAATATTGAAGAGAGAGAGACACACACACAGATATTAATTTTAATTTTACTAAACTGTTAATTAACTATAGCTAGAAATGGGTGTGATCTGGTTTTGTCTGATTATGAATGAGATTATACCCAGTTGAGTACAAACGAAAGTTTTAGAAATGTAACCATTGGTCCATATCTAACTAGGGAATCGAATTATTCGATTCCCGTTCGATCCAATCCAATTCTTTGGATAGAAAACATAAACAGAGTATGAAACAATATGTCATTCTTCTAATCTAACATATCAAGAAATTAATTAAACAAATACTAAATCACTAATATAGTTCCTGGTGCTTTTTTACAACAACTACTAAAATATATTTTTCCTACGAGAAATTTGAGTCCTTACTAAAGATTGAACGGAAAATATATATTTTTTCGTACTGGTGTTTGCATTAAATTTATGGGTTTGTAAAGTTTTTATGAAAATTTTAGATTTAGATTACGTATTATCCATTAGGGATTTGTTGCAAAGGAAAGAAGAAGAAAAGTATGGATGGCGAAGTTTTCGTTATTTGATCAGATTGTAAATATCACCACCAAAGATTATACAGAGAAATTTGGGCCTATATTACATATGATTCTTGATTCAATATTCTTCATAATACTGAAATATTTTCCATAGTAGCATTATACTTTCTTTGTTTTTGTCGTTATTCTTATACAAGATTTGGTCTGAATATATTGTATGCAGGCGGAGAGTGAATTCTGCGGGACAGTAGAGGACATGTTTGAACACCTCGAGATCGCATTTCTCAATCCAGGAACCTGACACCAAAACCAACTCCAATTGGATCCCTTTTAATTACTTTTTTATTAGTTAACCCACGTTTTACATCTGAAAACCTTTGAATAATCCCTCATTAAAGCTTATTTTCTTTTTACCCGCTCGAGGAAATAATTAATCTCCGTTATCTCTCCGGTTTGCTCTTTTCTTGGATTTCTAGGGTTTGTAACTCTGTTTAAATCCCAACGGCCTCGTTAATTTGATTGTTAAATATGTCTTGTTGCTCAAATTTTAACATGCAGTACATGACCTTGATCCATGAGAGTTACAAAAAATACAATGTTATTAATATGAGTCAGGTGGATATGAGGGAGGCTGCATTGTGCTGCAGCCCACATTTTTTTCAGAAAAATTATAGCTCGGCCCAAATTAAGAATTAGCCCACTACCCACCTTCTTTAATATTAGTCTACTTCCAGCCCAACTTTTTAAATGGACAAGTTTTAACCCAAATTCTATAATCAACCCATTTACAAATCCCTAAACCCAAATCCTTACTCATAGAATTCAATCTTCATATTCCACAGCAGTGTTAGAAAGGGATTCGAAGCTTGAAAAAATTTCCTTCAGAAACCTCCAATTCTTCGGAGTCCGATAGCCTAGTGCTTCCAAAATCTAGCATCTTTTTGTCGTATTTTTCTTCGCTTGTGGTTTTCTCATCGTCAAGTTCTTGCTCGATAGATTCATCTTTTCGCTTAAGTTCATCTTTAGTTGACTAATAATTTTTTAGTATATTTAATTATGCAATATAAGATTTTATCATTTTTATTGTCTTTGGGAAACTAGTTCACAATTTTCATCCACTTCTTCCAAATGCTCACCAATGTCCATATCAACAACAAAATTATCATAACCTACTTTTTTATCCCATGGCAATTTCAACACTTTAATTATAGGCAAACAATACAACTTAGCAATCTTTTCTTCACCAAGTAACTTCACTAAATTTATAAAATCAACATCAATTACCAACCAGAACGATGTCTAACTCAATCTCTTCTTCTAAAACTTATAAAGATACCTTATTTTCTGAAAATTCGCCAACGTCTTCATGTCATTGTCCAAAAGAGATATATTAAAAAAATCAGGAGCACTTAGTCTCGATAAGCTATCTTACCATGGTCAAACACAAAATTTCGCATCTTCGCAAATAATATTCCTCCATAATGTAGCCTTGTGGTGAAATAATTTGAGTTTTCCGCTGAAAAACAAATTCAAAACAAATAATCATCACACCCAAACCCTAGTTCATTCATATCTGTGCATATGCAGCGCCAACAATCATTGCACATTTATGCAGTTTCAACTTAAGAAAATGCTAAAAAATATGGACTTTTGCACTAAAGGTTGATAGTACAAAAAACACTAGTTAACAAACTTAACTATAACCAGAATTTTTTTTTTTTTAAAGTTACTCATCGTACATAGGTTCGATAAGAGCGCCTCGTAGATGAGCACCAAAATCCGAAGGATTTTCATCAGAATCATGAGTTTTTTTAGAAGCTGATAGGGTTTAGGGTTGTGATGTCTGAACTCGAGCTTATGGGCCCGACCTTAGCCCAATTCTTTTGGGCTTAGAATGAAGTCGGGTCAGGTTTGAGGTCGGGTACGGTGTCTAGGTCGGGCATCATCCTTAACTCACCCTATTTTCCTGACCTTATCACACGTTTCCTAGGAATGCTAATCCTGTCTGAACGCAAACACCCAACTCATTGCAAATTCGATTCTAACTCAAACTGTACACTTCTAACATAACTCAAGCACCTTGTACAATAAGGGTGAATACTACAGTTAGTTGACTCAACCTCAAATATCTATAAATACATAACGTAACTTCATTATTCAGGTACGTTCCTTCATTAATATTACAGCATACCATCTCTTAACAAATTCCTTTTCTGACTTAAGCATCTGAGGGGCGTCGAGGTGTTATTTCAGGTATTGAAGATCAGATCGTGCGAAGTTCAATCAGCAAGTTCAAGTTCATTCAGGTGACGATTTTTGGTAGCATCATTGGTGCCGTCTGTGGGAACCGCTACTAGAAACCATGATTAACACACGTTCAGGACATCTTCCAGCAAGCTCATCCGCTCCCAACTAGCCCCCTACCGACGATCGTCCTGGTTCCCAAGAGATATCATCAGGAGAACCACAACACCGTCTGCAATAGTCGCTCCCAGAGCATTTGAGGAACTCCGCCAATAGGTGGCCACGCTGACTCAACTACTACAATAAAGAAGTACACCCCTAGCACCGTCCCCACATAGTGGTCTTATGGTAGACGATTGGGCTCCCGACCCCAGTTATGGTGAGGTCGAAACCTTAAATGTACCGCATGTTCCCATAGGTTCAAGATCGATTACTATGGACTTAGTTGACCTTGTAAGGATCATTCAAGAGGGAATCACTGTCGGAATGCTTCAGAAGTCCCAGGCGACAAAAGGGTACACCCCCAACACACCTTTCACCCCGGAAGTCTTATCATACCTCCTACCGGACCGGTTTAAGTACCCTCAGGTGAAGGAATACGATGGGATAACCAACCCAATCAATCATATCAACATATAAACGAATATCATGAACTTACAGGTCGCACCCGACACTGTAATGTGTAAGGCATTTCCTCAGACACTCACAAACGCAGCCAGGAATTGGTTCTCCACTTTGAAGCCCAACTCCATATCCTCATTTTCAGACTTGGCTAACAAGTTCTACATCCTTTTTGCGAGTAGTAAGCGCATCAGGAAGATGGCTGCGTCGCTCATACAGATGCGACAGGGACCCAACGAGACACTTCGCGATTTCATGACAAAGTTTAATAAGGAAAGATTAATGATTTCGGATCTACATATCACAACGGCAGTCTCTGCTCTAACGTATGTCGTAAAATGTGAGGCGTTTAAGATGTCTCTATCAAAGACCCCTCCCAAGTCAATAACCACTTACTTACCCGGGCTAAGAAATTAATATGGAGGAGACCATGTTCCCAAGAAGAGATGTCCCGCCATCGAAGAAGATCGACCTAAAGAAGCCACATGAGTCGAATCAACGTCCTAATCCTTTCATAAGCAAGCCAAGGCAAGACCCATCTCCAACACCTTTCACTCGCTTGAACACAACCAGATCAAACATTTTGATGGAGATCAAAGACCTCTCAAAGACCTCAAAGAGTTGAAGTGACCTCCTAGACTACGGGCTCCTTTCGAAGCCCGTGATAAAAGTAAGTACTGCGACTTTCACCAAGATCATGGACATACGACTGAAGGGTGCTTCTCCCTGAAGATGGAGATTGAAGGTCTCATCAAGAGGGGTTTCCTAGGTGCCTATGTCAATAATGACAAACGTCAGCGGAACAGCCAAAATAAGAGGAAGGCTCCTGAAGAAAAGGGAGATAAACAACCAACCGCGGGAACTATCAATATCATTGTCGGAGGAACAGCATCAGGAGGGGATTCCAACAGCGGGCGTAAGCAGTACACCAGGCAGTCCGACAATCTTGAATATGGAACTAGATAATGTAGAAGACATCACTTTCAGATCAAAGGACTTAGAGGGCGTATCTTTTCCTCATGACAACGCCTTGGTCATATCGACAATCATCGTTAATTTCGAGGTAAGGAGAATTTTGGTGGATAATGGGAGCGCAGCTAACGTACTATCGCATGAGGCTTTCGTTCAGATGGGTATTTTAGTTGAACAGCTTAAACCGATCAAGACCTATCTTCAGGGTTTCAGAGGTGGTGTTTTTATTCCGGAAGGCATCATTAGGTTACCTTCACTTTGGGATCAGAAGGGAGGCAGGTCACGCAGATCACAATCTTTCAAGTAGTTCGTGCTCCTATGACCTACAACGTCATACTTGGAAGACCCTTGCTGAATAGGATCAAGGCGATTGTCTCAACTTTTCACCTGACAATGAAGTTTCCTACTAGTAATGGGGTCGAGGTCATTAGAGAAAGTCAAACTATAACAAGACAGTGCTACTTTACCAATGTCCGGGAGATCAAGACTGACGACATGCAGCTTTTCGAGGTCGAGTCAGACCTCGAGCATCGTGTGAGACTTGCCCCGGTAGAAAAGATGGATGAGGTCAAGCTCGGGCCTGGAAGGAAAGTTACAATCGACCGAGATCTCGATGCTACGACTAAGGCCCGACTTATCAGTTGTCTATCCCGTAACATCGATATATTCACCTGGAATGTCGAGGAAATGCCCAGAATCGACCCTGAAGTAGCAGTACACAAACTCAACATAAACCCAGATGCAAAGTCGGTGAAGTAAAGGAGGATGCAGTTTGCGCCAGAACGACGGGAAGCCATACGAGAAGAAATTGCAAAGTTTATAAATGTGAGATTTATTCAGGAAGTCCAGTATCCTGATTGGCTTTCCAACATTGTTCTTGTTAAAAAAGCTAAGTGGAAGTGGCGAGTCTGCATCGACTTCACAAATCTGAACAAAGCATGCCCCAATGACAGCTATCCCCTACCTTGAATCGATAATCTTGTGGACAACACCTTAGGTCATTAATTATACAGTTTCCTGGATGCTTTCTCTAGGTATCATCAGATTCTCATGTCAGAAGAAGATCAAGAGCAGACCTTATTTATGGCTGACTCAGCTATTTACTGTTACAGAGTCATGACATTCGGTTTGAAGAATGAAGGAGCAACATATCAAAGACTTGTCAACGAGGTCTTTGCCAATCTGATAGGTAAGAACATTGAGTTATACGTAGATGACATTGTCGTCAAAAGCAAGCATGTGGATCACCATATCTCCGAACTTGAGGAGGTCTTTGCTACCCTATAGAAGTATAAGATGAAGCTGAACCCTACGAAGTATGCATTTGGAGTGATTTCGGGTAAGTTCTTAGCATTTATGATCACACACAGAGGGATAGAGGCCAACCCCGACAAAATCCAAGCCTTGGTATCTATGGAACCCCCGATTTGCAAGAAAGACATTCAAAAATTAACAGGTCGGGTCGCGGCTTTGAACGGGTTCGTATCCCGATTAGCAGACAAGTGTTTCCCCTTTTTCAACGTTCTTAGGGAAAATCGGAGTTTTTATTGGAATGAGGAGTGTAATTTGGCCTTTCAAGAACTGAAGCAGACATTGGCAGTACCTCCTGTTCTCACCAAGCCAGAATCCTGTGATTTGTTGTTGTTATACTTTGTCGTTTTCGAGAATGCGGTAAGTAGGGTATTGGTGAAGGAAATTGGAAAGGTCCAGCGACCCATCTACTATGTGAGTAAAGCGCTTCTGGATGCAAAAACTCGGTACACGTTGGCTGAACAACTTGTGCTTACCTTGATTGTAACTGACCGAAAACTACGTCAATACTTTTAGGCACATCACATTGTTGTGCTCACTAATCAACCACTTAGACACATACTACAGAAACTAGACGTCTTGGAAAGACTACTCAAATGGGCGATTGAACTTGGCGAATTTGACATAGAGTTCAAGCCACGGCCTGCAATTGAGGCGCAGGCTTTAGCTGACTTCATTGCAGAACTAACTCCTAGGCCTCGGGGACCACAGAAGAAGGCCTTGAGCAAGACGTCGAAAATTTGGGAGATCTTTGTAGACGGGGCATCAAATAGTTCGGGATCGGACGCTGGAGTTATCATCACCAACCCGAACAAGACTACCAAGATCCAATGCACTCTCAGGTATGAATTTGAAGCGACCAATAATGAGGTAAAGTATGAAGCTGTCATTCTAGCCCTAGAATTGGCATGGAACATTGAGCATGTCAAGGTTTTTAGTGACTCACAACTTGTGGTTGGCCAAAGTGAAGGTATTTTTTAGAAAAAATAGGAGAAGATGAGCTTGTATTGCTTAAAGGTGCATGACCTTCGGAGACGATTTAAAAGTTGTGAGATCAAAAAAATTGCTAGAGCTGAAAATGCGAAAGCCGACGCGCTATCTAGACTTATGTTCATGGGGATGGATGGATTAGACAGAACGGTGCATATCAAGATGGTAACCGAGCCTAGCACAAATCAGGGGACGAATGTCATGGACATTGATCATGAGCCATCTTGGATGGATTCAATATTGGAGTACTTGAATAGTGGAAGCCTACCATCTAACCCAGGGAAGCGAGAAACATCAAGATACTGCATTATTGGAGGAGTCTTGTTTCGCAAGAGTTTACTCTACCCTACCTCGGATGTCTCAAACCCTCTGAGTCTTCCCAAGCCTTGGCAGAGGTTAACGAAAGCATACGTGAAAATCATCAAGGAGCCTGTGTGCTTGCCTACAAGCTCATAAGATATGGATATTATTGGCCCAACATGAAGAAAGATGCATCGGACTATGTAAAGAAGTGTGACAAATGTCAGATGTTCGGCAATATGATACATACTCATGCTGAAGAACTAACTTCCATCCTGTGTGTTGTCCCTTTTGAGCAATGGGGGTAGACATCCTTAGGCCTTTTCCTTTAGCAAGAGGTCAAGTGAAATTTGTTGCTGTAGCGATAGAATATTTCACTAAGTGGGTAGAAGCTGAGCCCTTGGCAATTATCTCAGAACCTAAGCTCAGATCTTTCGTCTGAAAGTCCATTGTGTGTAGGTTCAGGATACCAATTTGATAATCCACATTTCAAGAGCTTTTGCACTAACCTCGAGATTGACCATCTCCTGACTTCGGTCTCGCACCCTTAGATTAACGGACTCATGGAAGTAACTAACCTTATCATTTTGCAAGACCTTCGAACGAGGATTGGTGATGCCAATGGAAGTTGGCCCGAAGAGCTCCCCACTATTCTTTGGACATACAGGACTTCTCATAAGACGGCAATTGGTAATACCCCTTTCATGCTAGCCTTTGGTGTGGAGGCTACGATTCCAATTGAAGTCGGCCTCCCAACGCAAAGGATGATTGAGCCCCACGTCGATGGGCAGACGACTGAACACTTTGATCTGCTTGAGAAAGTTCGAGAATAAGCCTCACTGAAGGCCGTAAGTTATCAAAACAAAACAGCGAGGGACTTCAACACCAAGGTCAGAACAAGAAGATTCAGAGTTGGTGATTTGGTCCTTAGGAGGGCAGCAACTGCTGGACATCCTCCAGGGAAGTTAGGACTAGTGTGGAAAGGACCTTTCGAGGTTATACAAAAATTGAGAGGTGGTGCATATAGCTTGAAGGATACCTCGAGAAGACCACTCCCTGACTCCCAAGGCCATGGAATGCTGAGAACTTGAAAATTTATTACAAATAGCTAGTCAAATAACCAGGTACTTCGGTGGTTTGGTTTCTTATTTCGTACTTAGGAAGTTTTTCTCTCTTTTTTTTTTGTGTTTTTAGTTCGGACTTGCATGCCTTCAAACAGTTTAGTCTTCAGTTATGACATATATACTTTTTACTCTTTCATGAGTCTAAATTTATCTCGACAACACAAACTCATACCAAACAAACTAGCATAAGGTCGTACCCCGCGCATGCAGCTAACACATAACACTAGCATAAAGTCGTGCTCTGTACATGTAGGGTGCAATTTAAACTAGCATAAGGTCGTGCTCCGCACATGCAGCTAGTACTCCGAACATGTTGCCCCGACCTAGGTTACAAAGTTTTTCTTACAAATGTCACAAGATCGAGATCGGGCACAATAAATAAAAATATCCAACTCGAGATGGCTACCATGGAACTTGAGCTCATTTGACCAAACACTGGCCAAGTGAAACTCTCAAGTTAATTATTGTGTAATACTCGAACATTGGCCAAGTGAAACTCTCAAGTTAATTGTTGTATAATACTCGAGTTAACCATTATATCGAACTCGAGCTCATTTGGCTAAACACTGGTAAAGTAAAACGCTCGAGAGGGCTACCATGGAACTCGAGCTCATTTGGCCAAACACTGGCCAAGTAAAACGCTCGAGTTGACTACCATATCAAACACGACCTCACTTGGCCAAACACTGGCCAAGTGAAACTCTCGAGTTAATTGTCGTATAACACTCGAGTGAACCACTATATCAAACTCGAGCTCATTGGCCAAACACTAGCCAAGTAAAATGCTTAAGTTGACCGCCATATCAAACATGACCTCACTTGGCTAAACACTGGCCAAGTGAAACTCTCGAGTTAATTGTTCTATAACACTCGAGTTAACTACAATATCGAACTCGAGCTCATTTGGCCAAACACTGGCCAAGTAAAAAGCTCGAGAGGGCTACCATATCCAACTCGAGCTCATTTGACCAAACACTGGCCAAGTAAAATTCTCGAGATGGCTACCATGGAACTTGAGCACATTTGGTCAAAGATTGGCCAAGTAAAACGCTCAAGTTGTCTGCCATATCAAACACGACCTCACTTGGCCAAACACTGGCCAAGTAAAACTCTCGAGTTAATTGTCGTATAACACTCGAGTTAACCACTATATCGAACTCGAGCTCATTTGGTCAAACATTGGTGTAGTAAGACGCTCGATCTAATTGACATACCGAACTCGAATTTATTTTCGTTAAAACCCAAGCTTGGTAGCTCAAAAATGAACAAGAGCGAAGCGCGAGCTAAAAAATGGACAAGAACAAAGCTCAAAAATTGCACACGAGCTATCTATATACACAAACATTAAATAAAAGGAAACCATCGATCTTTATTAATAAAAGGCCCAGTTCGCGCAATGTACTTGTACAATTTTTTTTGCAAAAACAAAACAAAACATTAAAGGAACTAGCTAGTTCGGAGTAGTGGTTAATCAAGATCGCTGGCATCAATAGGATCGCCCTGATCGGGTATCTCAACCTCCTTACCGTCATCTCCCTCCTCGACCTCAGATGTCGAGAGCTCGAGCTCATTCGCCAGCTCGTTAACTGTTTTGAGCTCCTTGACGACATGATTTAGTTTCTCGGGAAGCTTCATCCTAAAAATGAACGAGCTAACCTCAGGTCATAATGTTATAACCCCGAACCATATTGCCCCAATTGCCCCAAAAGTGTCCCGAACTCCTCGAAATTTTTGAAAGCACCTACTACTTCAATTCGGGCCTTAGCAAGTTCGTCTTCAAAATGCTTCTTAGCATGGAGTAGCTCGAGCTTGGCCTCCTCGGCCTCATCCTTAGCAGCTCTGATCTTGTCCTGAGCTTTCCTCGTTTCAATTCGCGAAAGATCACGCTCGACCTCGAGCTCCCGAATCCGCTTATAATTTTCATCGTTTTGCGCCTCGAGCTCGGCTACCTTGTTCGACGTTCCCAAGCTCTTCATGGCCAAACCTCGGGCCATGCTCAAAGTCTGATAGAAAGCGAACAGTTAAAACTCGAGCTACGAACAAAAATAGTAAAGTATGATTTTAAGGTCGAATCCACACCTTCAGCATGATGAGCTCGAGTGCCCTAACCCTCTCCCTAGGCTTAACCTCATCTAAATATTTATTCACAATGCTCGGGATGAGGGGATATCGAGCATGTTTCTCCAACATCGAGTTCGAGAGGGGAGCGTCGCCTTCGAGGTCCACTACCTCCGGGGTGGTATGATTAGTGGAGACATGAATAGAAAGGCAAGGCAACGATTGAGGAGTTGGGCTCTTCGATGTTTGTCCCACTCTACTCGGGGTCTTGCTCGAGGCCACCTCTTGAGATCGCTTCTTCCCCTTGGACGAGGCAGGCGCTTTAGGCTTTGGACCCTTGGCCTTGTGATAAACGCTAGCAAGAAGCTTGGAGGGATTATAAGACATTTCCAAATCTGCAAAAAAGGACAAGTCATTAGCTCGATCTTAGCTACAGTTATTATAAAGAAACAACAAGAGTTCAGGCTCGTACCCTCAATTCTCCTCACGTTGGCGAAATTGAGGGTGTCATCCTCGAGCAGGTAATCTACTTTGGCTGCAAGGGGGTCGTGGTTCACTAGCCTTAACCTATCCCTCTCCAAAACCTCGAAGTAGGCCTGACCCTCATTAAACATATCCTTGTCGAGGATCTCCCACATCGGGGTGAATGGATGGTCGGGGTATTGAGGATTAACAAAAAAGAACAATTGTACCCTGGGGAAAACTTTAAATCGAAAACCATCCTTAAAAGATCAACCCTAGGCTCCACCCCGAGGCATCGACATAAAATAAAAAAATAAATTAAGAGCCTTTACTCGTTTGGTGCCAACTGATCCGAGCATATAAGAAATGAGGTCAGGAATTCGATGAAAAACGGGTGAAGGGACCATCTGAGCCCGGCCTTGAGGGCATCCCTAAAAAGGTCATCTCTCCCTCTCGAGCATCTAATACAGTTTCGTGAGGTTCGGGGATCCTAACGTCACAAAGGGGTATAATCCTGAACTCTTTCGCGACTTTTATAACGACATGTTCTTTATATTTGGTCGCTCCTCTTGGGTATGTCAAGATCACCTCGACCTCGGGGTGCGAGTCAATAGGTATGACCATGGGGATAATGGACGTACCTCTTACCTCGGGACTCTTAGTGTCTGAACTCCTAGAGGACCTACTGCTACCACTACTCGACCTCTCGCTACTACTACTCGACATTACTACTAAAAATAAATTACTTAAAAGCTCGAACACTTACCTCTTAAAGGAGATCGCTCACAAAACCCTTTAAGCCCGGACCTTGATCTGTTTTTACTAAGAGTTCAGAGTGAAAAAGTGAAAAATGAGGGGTGAAAATGGGGTATTTATAGGAGTCAGAGAAAAGTCAAAGGTCTTGCAATCCTGGCCTTTGGATTTAGCCACGTGTCAAGCATCTAAGGTCGATCTTGTCCTGCCCTACACGCGTCCAACATGTGTCAATACAGCTGTCATGCACTCGTGGCCCTACAAGTTCAATCTCATACTTTTCATCTCGGTGCATCCTAGCTCGCAGCTCCAACTTGGGACTTTCAGCTGCAACCTAGATACACGGGGGCCTGTGATAGGGTTTAGGGTTGTGATGTCCGAACTCAAGCTCATGGGCCTGACCTTAGCCCAATTCTTTTGGGCTTAGAATGAAGTCGGGTCAGGTTTGAGGTCGGGTAGGGTGTCTAGGTCGGCATTATCCTTAACTCGCCCTATTTTCCTGACTTTATCACACGTTTCCTAGGAATGCTAATCCTGTCTGAACGCAAACACCCAACTCATTGCAAATTCAGTTCTAACTCAAACTGTACACTTCTAACATAACCCAAACACTTTGTACAATAAGGGTGAATACTACAGTTAGTTGAGTCCTTCAACCTCAAATATCTATAAATACATAACGTAACTCCATTATTCAGGTACATTCCTTCATTAATATTACACCATACCATCTCTTAACATATTGCTTTTCTGACTTAAGTATCGGAGGGGCGATAATGACACACCTCGACCCCTTTGTTTCAGGTATTGAAGATTATATTGTGCGGAGTTCAATCAACAAGTTCAAGTTCAAGTTCATTCAAGTGACCATTTTTGGTAGCAATAGAAGCCATTGTAGAAGACGATGGTTTACTCTCATACATGAAATAGATGGATGTGGAAAGGTATAATCGACACATTTGAATTTTAAGAGGGATAATATTGAAGTGACGAAATTGCCCTTGTTTAAATTTTGTCAAAAAATCCATTTTTGTAAATTTTCTTAGGTCATCTAACGGATTTTTTTTATGATTTCCTTCATTTTGTCCTTCAAGTGCGAATTTTCCAAATGTTTGAAACTGTGGGTGTCACAAAGTAAATGTTTAGGTAAAGTTTGTGAAAACTAGGGGTGGACATTTTTTCTCAGAACCAGGGCTAATTCGGTCTGTTCAGTCCAATTTCTCTACTAAATATGTCAATTTTGGGACTGTACGTCGAGAATCGATCGATTCCAATCCGATTATCGATACTGCCTTGAGAACCAATAGTGAATTATATTATTTCGAATTTCTCTTTTTGCTTGCAGCAAGATTTACTAGATATTTAAACACTATACCCCAAAATTATCTTACGTTTAAATTTCATTTTCCATACGATTTTTCTTCCTTCTTTGATAATCAAAATTAAAATCTAAATAATTTAATAAATATTTTACAAACTCATAGTTTTAATGCAACACAATAGGAAAAAAAAATATTTTTAGTTCAATATTTAATTAGAATTCAAATTTCTCGTTGTTTTCAAAATGATCAATCATCAAGAATCAAGATCCTTGAGTATTACTAGAGATAATCTGGTTATTGTTGTATGAATTTTCATAAGAATTGATTTTTGATTGATATTTTATCATTTATGACGTGTTCTATAGTTTATTCTTGTTTCGCCTTTATAAAATGATCTTGAATTTTGGAGTGAATTTTGTTTGCTGTTTAATTGACGCGTTTAATTGATTTTTTGTATTTTTAGATTATAGAAAAGACAAGTAATTTCATACTCTATTTTTATCTATTTTCAACCTTCCAAATAGATTCATACTTTATTTTTATAATTTTTTTCAATATAAAGAATCGAATCGGACCAAATCGGAACCGATTGGTTTGATTCCGTAGTTGGATATGGAACCAATGGTTCCGTTTCTAAAATTCCCATTTGTATTCGATTTGGTTACCTTTAGAACCTAACCGAACCAAATCGCGCCTACTCCTATGGAAAAACGAAAAGGTTTTAGATCATTGCTGCAATTATCCCTTAAAGAAATGGTCCATGAAAGAAAATTTTCGAAAATGAAGAACCGGTATTTACTACACCTCAGTTTGGTGTAGATTAAAATCAAAATTTTAATAGATTTTGATAAAAATTAATGAAAAAAGAAATTCAAGTTCCTAAGAAATGTGTTGTTAAAATTAATTGTTAACTTTGATTTGAAGTTTTAATCAAATTTTAATTTAGACCATAAACGGTAAAGAAAACGTTTACAACTACATTCATGATGAAACTCCTGATGTTCCACCATGTTGAATTAGGAAAATGTGATTTTGCAATATCCAATTGACGGGGTATGATAGAAGCGAATTGTGATGGGTGGCTAGAGTTGGAGTAGAGGTTCATGATGGGGATAAGAGATTTACAATTTTTTTTATTTTATTTTTTATTTACGTTTGAAAAAGAGAGGTACAATCTATTTTACAAATTATATTTTTAATTGTTAAATAGATTAAACACTAAAAAGTTCAGAACAATATTGTCAAGATAAAAAGATTGGGGAATGTGTTGCAAGAATCTATGCATTTGAGGGTTATGATGCAATATTTGCAATTATATGGAATAAATTGAAAAACTCCACGACCTGGGTGGAAAAGTAATTTCCATCAAATTAACAGTGTTATGAGAATCTATGCATTTGAGGGTTATGATGCAATATTTGCAATTATATGGAATAAATTGAAAAACTCCACGACCTGGGTGGAAAAGTAATTTCCATCAAATTAACAGGATATTTTTGTCAAAGCACCACAAAACCACACTCCAGCTAGGGTTTCTTTCGTATTTAAACTGTCTTTCATCGCCATCTCAATTCTGAACGCAGTTTCCCGCAGCACCTGCTAGTACCTACACCCTCCACCTTAGAACACAAACGCACACAAATCTCAGAAAACAGAAATGGAGAATGCTGTAGAAGTTGCCGGTCAAGAGCTACAAGACAGGGTTCACAGTGAAGTATTGCTTTTTAATCGTTGGAGATACGATGAAGTTCAGGTTTTACTTCTCTTCCTAATACTTCTAACTATTTTTTTCCCATTCTCAATTCATTAGATTTGATGCAAACATAATTTATTATTATATTTTGTATTTTCTCTTCTTGTCGTTGTGGATTTGATATTTATTAGATGAGAAAATATTTCATTGTTTATTATTGTATTTTATGGATGTGAAATTTATTAGCAATGGTTTATAATCCAGAAAATATTTGACTTTTGTGTAAAGTATTTTCGTAGGGTTCCGATTAAAATTAGGAATCTTCGAATTGCAATGGAATGAAAAATATAGCCCCTGTTTGGCCCCCATTTTTGGGGGTTGAAAATTTGTAGAATAGTGATTGATGGGAGAATGTGTGGTGGAAAAGGTTTAGATTTTTGTGTAATATTATTTTATTTGATAAATGTGTGATTGAGATGAAGAGAGAAAAAAATTAATGAAATGAAATAAAATTTAATGGGGCTCAAAGGGGGGCATAATGTCCAATTTATAAGTTACTAGTCTCATCGGCTTGAAGACCCTGAGAAATTGTTTTATATGGATTTCTAGTCTAAAAATAGAAATCTCGATGTTCTTTCTGTGGGTGTCAAATTTTGCGATTAAAAATTGATAGGCTGTACTAAGTTTGGATTGTAACTCTATTAACAATATGTTTTTTTATGCATACTTCTGAGTGAATCAATTTTTGGCACGTAATTGGACCAATCACCAACAAGAAGAAAATAAGTTGCTCCTTATTACTATAGTTATTCCTTAAAGAAGCTGGAAATGAGGGCATTAAAGCATGCAGCAAAATTCCATTTTTGTTATAGGCTGCCAGTACATGAAGTTTAAATTAAATTACAGGCGCCTTAATTTGTTTAACTTATTATGATTAAATATTTAGCGATTTGTTTCGTTGTTTTCTGCTTTCACTTTGTGATTATACAAGAATTTTTTTCTTCATGCTTTTCCATTGAAAGACCTCATCATGGTTTTGTCAGGTAAATGTGTAACAGGAGGAAATTTTTGTGTAACTTAATGAAAGAAGATGTCTGAAAGGGTTCTTGCAATAGAAACCCTAGTTGATTATATCCTAATTATTTTTGGAATTGCTTAAACCTTTAAACTGTTGCAATTTTTGTTTCTTTAACAGATCAGTGACATTTCTGTTGAGGATTACATCACTGCAACTGCTGCCAAGCATCCGACCTTCATGCCTCACACTGCTGGGAGGTACCAAGCCAAGCGGTTTAGGAAGGCCCAGTGCCCAATTGTTGAGAGGCTGACCAATTCACTGATGATGCACGGGCGTAACAATGGAAAGAAACTGATGGCTGTCCGTATTATTAAGCATGCAATGGAAATTATCCACTTGCTAACAGACCAGAACCCAATTCAAGTTATTGTTGATGCTGTGATCAACAGGTGCACAAAAATCTTTGTCCTGTTCTCTTTATCTATTGAACTTTGATCATTGTGAAGCAAAAGCTTAAAATATCTGTTTCATATACACTTTTGCAGATTTATCAGTATTTTGAAGTATACATTCTGCACTGTGGTTAATTAAGATATATGATACTTGCTTGACTCTAACCTGCCCAACAATTCTTTGTTATAAGTACCATATTAGTTTCATTCAAGTTAAATTTCAGAATTCAAGATATGACAAGGTCGTGTATGAATCCTTTTCAGAATTCAATAATGATAATAATCAAGCAGAGGCATCTTCCTTGGAACTGAAGTATTGATGTTACATTATTATTTGTTGTCACATTATGGGAATAACAAACATTCTTTTCTACACAAGCATGAGCCTTGTTTATGGAACTGAAATATCATTATTAGAAGTACATACTTATCTTTTCAGCATTTAACTTTGCTTACTCTGCAGTGGACCAAGAGAAGATGCAACAAGAATTGGTTCTGCTGGTGTTGTGAGACGTCAAGCTGTTGATATATCACCTCTTCGTCGTGTCAATCAGGCCGTATATCTTCTTACAACTGGTGCTAGGGAGAGTGCTTTCAGAAATATCAAAACCATAGCTGAATGCCTCGCTGATGAACTCATCAATGCTGCTAAAGGGTCTTCTAACAGGTGAGAAAGGGAGTTCCTTTGGTTAATGTACTTGCCATTCTAACAATGCTATGCTCACTGAACCTTTGTTTGGTGCTTGCAGCTATGCTATCAAGAAAAAGGACGAGATTGAGAGAGTGGCCAAGGCCAATCGTTGAGAGAGGCTTATTTGGGATTCAACGGTTATCTTTAAGACAGTTTTGTTTTCAAAACAAGTTCTTTCAGTAAAGCTATGTAATACGACGGGTTTGTTACTTTGTTTTCGTGTTGGTTAAGCCATACTTTCTTTATGCGGAATGGATGTTTAGGCGAATTCTATATGTTGTGACACAGCAGTTTTTGGTTAAACATTTTGAGTTTATTGTCCTTGCATCTCTCGTACACCCTCTTATACGTATGATGTCATATTTGTCATTAATAGCCATTTAGCCTCCGTTTGAGCTATATTCTTTAAAAGTTCATTTTTATTTGAACTAATTTTGAATTACATATTTCTTTAATAAATAACTTTACATGTAAATTTAAAAAAATTTCCCTACTTTATGGCGGTATATTCTTCAAAAATTCATTATTACAAAATTTATTTTTTTTGAAAATAGGGTCAATGAAGGCTTTTAAAACTATTTGTGTGCCTTGCACATATTTTTTTATAGGGTTGGTCAAAATTTTCGAATCAAAGCGAATTGAATCGAGCAGTTCTTCATAAATTAAATTTTTTAACGGGTATTTGAATCGATCGAATCGAGTCGAGGGATGGGTTTTGTTCGTTTTTTGGTTCTAGATCCAAAACCGAATTTAAATAATTTTTTAATTTTTTATATTGAACTAATTAAATTGTTTTAAGTTTTTCTAAATAAATTAGCAAATTAACTAATTAATGCTCCAATTTCCAAACTAAGTTCATGTTTAGCTACTTCAGTCCAACCTAATTTCTAAATTCAATTTTTTTTTTTGCCCAATTATTAATTTCATTTTTAATCTAAGATCTAAACCTTTTTAAGTTTTTATCCTTTCATTTTCAATTTCATACTTTCATTTGAGAAGCACATGTTCAATATTGAAAACCTACAAGTATACACAACAGAGATGTTTTATACTCTATTTCTTTTTTTTACCAATTTTCTCTGCCTCTTAGGTTTTTGGGTAGGAATACCAAAGTTGGACTATGCTATTTGTTGGGTCATGCAGTAGACAAGCTAATCGAAGAGAATATATGTAAAGTAGCTCCTTAGTGGGTTATGAAAGTTGTGAAATTTTACAATGTATATCCAGTTCCCCTGCTCTCTAGAATTGTTGACGAGTTCCTCCTTTACAGACCCATCTTTAGTCGACACGGAGACTCAATGGTTGAAAGAAACATAAAGTATAATAGGAATAATAACAACAAATAATGTATTCTCGGGAAGAAGCCGAATATCTACACATTTCCGATCATGACAAACATCCCGTTCCCACCAGTAGAATCTCAAACTTTGTTCAATAAACATGATGCCTTGGATACCAATTGCTATATTATACAAATAACTGAATTCTGGCATAGAACATTATGCAAAAGATTGGAAACAATGCATAGAAGGATTTTAAAACACCTCACATGGCAAAACAAAGTGTCATATTGGAAAGTTTGTCTCGCAGAAGAAGCAATTCACAAATTCGCGTGTTCCAGGACACGCAAATAGGAGAACAAGCCACTAGGTTGGTTGTCAACATTATCGATTATATTCTATCCGTTTTATAAGATGTATCGTGTTTTAGTCACAATTCCATTGCATCCGATGTAATTATTTTTTGTTGTCGTATAGGAAATGTTGGATTCATTATTAGCATGAACAAGTGACAAGTGCCGTAAATTGTTGGTTAGTTATACATTGATAAAAAGACGAAATTCCCTATATTAAAAGAATTGTGAAAACCAATTATCATCGATTATGGAATTCAACGGTTGAAGGGAAAGTTGAACTCCATATTTTTTTTTCATTGTTCAATTCTATAGTAAGCTGAGACTCCATATTTTTTCTTGGCTTTATGGATTAGGATTTATAGCGAGATAACAATGGAAAACGGAAGAAGTTATTTTCTTGGGTTTAGGGATTAGGATTTCTAGCAGGATAACAATGGAATATGGAAGAAGTTAAGGCTTGAAATAAGGGATTTTGATAAAAGGAAAGTCTTTGGAAAGATATGGCGATCTTACTGTTTGAGCATATATCATGGGAAGCATACCTGGACTTCTCTTTTCATTTTTACATATAAATTGTCAGTATTTTTGGTATTAAAATGTGAAAATGTAATATTGAAATTAATATCTTAATTAAGGTATCCTGCGCAATTTCCACTACATTATTATGGGAAGAGTAAATCCACATTCACATTCATTTTTGACATCTTGGTTGACATTTCATGATATGTAAAAAATTTGGCCACTAATTTGAATAAGTATTATTCAAATAAATGATCAAATTGTTGCCACATTATGGAATGTCAGTCAAGATGTCAATAAAACGGTACATAAAGCAAAATTCTTATGGGAAGTTAAATTGCAAAAAAAAANCACGTTAGGAAACTAATTGTTGACTAATCAACTGCATTACCTTCAAGAGGAAGGCTTCTATGAAAAAAAAAAAAAAAAAAATCATATACTTAATATAGGCATGTAAAGGGCTATAGTAATGTACGAGTATAATACTTCGATTTGGCTAAAATTCGATGACTTCTTCAGAAAAATCAAAAACTAATAACTGAAACCATGAATGTGAGAAGACATTATTATTCCACATTGCAAGATGCGCTAATGAAGGGGTGGATAAGCACATTTTGGCATGGAAACAATTGCACTCTATTGCAATTAACGATAAGAGTAAAATCTAATTATGTCCATGAATGATACGACAACAATATTCAAATGGAGGCCAATAGCAAGACCGCCTACATAACAAGTTAGATTTTCCATCAATGAACTCATAAAAAACAAGCATTCCTTTATTCCAAATTTGTGCATGCGCGTGGAGATAAAGAGATGCACCTTGAAGGCGGCCTCATCTCGATTTACTCAAGATGGATGATTTGCTTCGGGGCAAACCTTGGAAACCAAGGCAAGGCACAACTATTGATAAGCATTACAGACACATACAGCCAATAAAATATAGTTCAAAATACTGGTTTTATTTCCTTTTCAACTTAGAATTCTGAAGGTTGAACACATTTTTTAGAACTTACCGTCGATCACATAGCACAAGGTCCCTACAATTGAAACAAATGTCCTCTCCTACCTTCTTCCTAGTTGAAGCTTTTGCCATGGCCTTACAACTCGAAGGATTTTTTGAATTCCTCACCTTTTTGCGCTTCTCTCCGGACGATTTCACTGGTTCGTCTACATCTGTTTCAGTCTCCATTTCAGTGTGCTCCATAGCCATTACTTCATCAACCTCAGATTTTATTGCGGCTAGTGGATCATTCAACTCCAGACATATGGAGGTGGTACCAGGTTTTGAATAAGTACGTGAGAAAAGCAAAGTATGCAGATTTAAGAAGGCACTATATGGATTAAACTAACCTCTTAGAACATGGTTTCGGAGGCTCACGAAGGTTATGTTTCAAACTTGCCTTAGAAATATGATTTTCTTTTTGTACAAATGAGTTACTAGTATAAAGATATAGTGAAATCATTTTTTCTCCACAAGTGAAATACCAGCGAAGGGATCATATAAATAAAACATTGAGAAAAAAGAGTATAACTGAGAGGAAGAAAGATCTCCCCGCACAGGATGAACAATCTCTGCACACACATCAAGCACGAGAATAAGGAAACCTCTATTCCCAAAAATATGAGGTTATTGCAAGTGATTAAACTGCACGTTTAAGAAGGCATTTACATACTCCCCTGTTTATTTCCCATTTTCTGTGCAAAAGTAGAAAAACTTGGTCATCCCCTTGTCTAAATACTTGAAAAAATTTCAATTGTTTTTTCGAAGTGTTGGATTTTGTGACCCAAATCTGGTCCAAATTGGGTCTAGGGTTTCGCGTTGTGTAGTATTGGACTTTAAGATGTCAAAATAGGTCCAAGAAAAAAAAATGCGGATTGAAGCTGCTGGACGAACGCCCGTTTATCGCTTGAGCGTGAGGAGCAAAAGTGGAGCAAAGAGTTTGTCGCCCGCTCGAGCGACGGGCCACGGACTTTTTTCCTTCATTTTCGATTTTACTCAATTTTTAACCTAGTTTTCATATTTTAGGTTAATTCTAGAGTTTGGACAGGTCTCCTATAAATAGTAGACTCTTCATTCAGTTTAGATAATGTAGAAAAAGCAAAAGTTGTATTTTCTCTCAATTGGTTGTTATTAATAAGATATTCGTTTCCTCTGTTAATTTCATCTTCTTGTTTAGTTTCTTTTAAATCTTATTCTTATTTATTAGTTTGTACGATCTATACTTCATATCGCTCCATATCACCTCTTCGAATTCCTAACAAGTGATATCGGAGCCAAGGTTCTCCAGTTCTGTAGAGCAATGATTTGATTATTTTAGGTTTTTTTATTGATGACTACCATGAAGTATGACATTCAGCTTTTGAATCACAGTACAAGATTTTCGTTGTGGCAAGTGAAGATGAGAGATATATTGGCGCGGATGAATTAGGATGCTGCTTTATTGGGATTTGATAGGATACCCACAACTTGGACAACAGAGAAGAAGCAACGGAAGGATCACAAGGCACTTTCGCAGATTCATCTTTATCTATCTAATAACATTTTTCAGTACGTCTTGAAGGAGAAGACAACAGCTGTATTGTGGTTGAAACAGAAGCAATTGTGCATGATTAAAAGCCTGACCAGCAAATTGGATCTAAAGTAGAGGCTTTATTCTCATCGCATGGCAGAAGGCCGATCATTGGAAGATCATCTGGTTGTGTTTAAGGAGATCGTCGCTGATATGGAGATATTAGAGGTAAAATATGATGAAGAGGACTGGGCTTTAATCTTGTTGTGCTCGCTGCCTTGTTCGTTTTCGTCATTTAGGGACACGATTCTGTACAGTTGTGACACACTCACCATTAAAGACGTGTATGATGTCTTGTTCTCAAAGGAAAAGATGAGCTGGTTTCAAAGATGAGGAAGCTCTTGTGGTTTATGATGATCGGCGAAGGGACAAGTCAAATGTAGATTTCAGCAATAGGGTCTGCTTTTACTGTAAAAAGAAAGGACACATCAAGGGAATGTGAGAAGTTGCAGAATAAGGATAATTCAGTTGCAAATCGTGGGAAGCAATCATAGACATCGGGTGAAGGAGACATCGTAGAAAACTTTATAAGTGATGAAGATCTTTTGTCGATTTATGACGTGGAATCCAAGCCGACGAAGAATGAATTTTGGATACAGTTTGTGCGTTTCATATGAGTCCCAATCAAGATTTGTTTGAATCATATGAAATGGTGATGCAATGTGTCGTTGTTATGAGAAACAATAAATCTTGTCGGGTAGTTGATATTGGGAGAGTCAGATTGAAGTTTGTGGATAAAACAATCAGAGCACTTGGCCAGGTTCGACATGTTCCAGACTTGAATAAAAACATCATCTCGATGAGTACCTTGAATTCGAGAGGGTACATGTTCTCTGGTGTAAGTGGAGTCTTGAAGGTCCGAAAGGGTGTCCATGTTATATTGAAGGGGCGAAGAAAGTCCCAGTTATAATATTGCAAGGTTGGGTAGAATTAGTAAAGGAATATCAGCACATGTTTGATATCGTGGTGGATATACAGTTTGGTACAGTATCGTTGGGAGTTGGCTCTGGGTCTATTTTGAAGAATACTACTCTGTTAAGTTTGGGGGATATGGATAATTCCACTTTGTCACCACAGTCTGCGGTTCCATTGTGTTCAATGGTTAGGGAGAGACCCATTGGAAATAGGTACGACGATGCTGATCTGGATGTGCACGCTTTTGGAGTTGTTGAAAGTGACGAGTCTAGTCAGGGGCCTTCAGTTAAAACATTTAGTGGTAATTCTGCTACAGGGTGTGCTTCGACCTTGTTTGGTAAAATTGGAATAAGGAGTTCGTCGCCTGCATTTCATCGAGCTGTCACCCGCTTCTCGAAACTACTCGAGCGACGGGTCGCGGATTTCTTTCCTTCTTTTTCGGTTTTACGCGATTTATAACTTACTTTTCATATTTTAGGTTAATTCTAGGATTTTGACATGTCTCCTATAAATAATACACTCTTCATTCAGTTTAGATAAGTAGAAGTTGTTGAAAATTGTATTTTCTCTCAATTGGTTGTTATTATAAAATATTCGGTTCATCCGCCAATTTCTTGTTTGCTTTCTTTTAAATCTTTTTTTTATTTATTAGTTTGTGCGATCTATACTTCATATCGCGCCATATCACATTCTCGAATTTCTAACATAGTGTTTAGTTTGAAAATTCTGAAATATTATATTATTGATATTTGGGGTAATTCAGTAAGGACATCATGGACATCATAACACACTTACATAATTTTTAAATAAACATTTTGAATTGGAACTTCTCGTTCAAGTTTTATTTTTATCAGTCTTTGCCTGTCTCCATTGTTCACAAAAACTTAAATATTTTTGTATAGTTTTGCAAATTAATTTCTTATTTTTATCGATCTTTAATAATCTACATTGTTGACAAAAATTAAGGTACTTTTGTCTAACTTTACAAATTAATGTCGTTGTTCATAGTTGCATGGAGACAGTTTAGATCTAGTAAGATACGATTGTGTAATGAAAGAAGAATTCAAAATCGAAATATTTACGCAATCTCAACTAGTTTGTCAATTAGGAAGGTTTCAATAGGTGGATGTAGTGGAATGGGATAGGAATGGACATAATTGTAAATAGAAATATTTTTTGTGATATTATAATTTGGAGCAAAGCTCATCAATTTTTACACTAGGGAGACAGGAAAGTACTGAAAAATATCATGAAAGAAATTTGTGCTTAGAATAAATTTGTCCTCTCCTCTCGTGTTTGGGTCTATGTTAATGGAGTAACAATCGCTTAAAATAGTATAGAATTTTTGTTTTCACATACCCGACACATTAATTGAAGTAAAAATACTTTCGTAAAAGTGAAAAAAAAATTGCCAAATAAGAGGATCATCTTCGGTTTGTACATATAACATTAATCAATCAATAAACAATATAAACCTTCAATTGGTATATGGAATGTCTCGAATTTAGGGGAATATCATAAATGACTATGTCTAGGCAAATCTCTTAATGGAGGTCTTTCTATTTATAGTGTTGTTTATTGAATATCTTTGGTGCATTGGACCTGGTCAATATTATTGAAGAACATAAGTACCATTTATATTTATATATTATCTTGTCCAATCTAATATATCAAATATGTTATAATAATTTATTCAGAGTCGATATTTTAGATTTTACGAATATAAAATGAATCCTGAGCGAGTAACTCGTTTTCCGGTTGTGGTAAGGATTCGTTAAGCAGCCCCGAAAGCATTCCATTCCGTCCTAACTTTAGAGTCGGTGCTAACTTCTTCCCTTGAGTTGTCTGCTTTGTAGTGTTTCGATTGAAAAAAGATTGAAATATTGTACTATTGATCTCTAAGAGAAAATTTTGGAAATATTGTATTATTGATCTCAATTTGCTTTGATCAAGCAAAAGCTCAAACTTGATTGACCCCACCATGCATTATTGATATCGATATAGTATAGTGATTATCCAATTATCAAATATTGTAATTATCGTGCTCGTATGTAGTTAATGCGTCATTTGCACCTAATTGACTTCAAAATAAACGACATTCATTTAAATTACATTTGATTATCTTGTTATAACACAAAGAAAGTCGCCACTTTCTTTAGATTCATGACGTGATCAATCTTATAATGCAATTGCTTCACAATTTTTATTTTTATTTTTTTCTTTGGATAACAAAATCTTGATTTCTCTTTATCGAACGATCTATTTACTAAGATTGAAAAATCTAGTGTATGTTGTGCATGTGAGTCTCAGACTCTAAACTTTGATATGATCAAAAAGCCACGTTATCCTTGTTTCCTATCATCTTCAATCCCTGTCAAAACAAGAAATCAAAGACAATTAATGATCCTTAACCTTCATATACCTAGCCATTCCTCTCATGTCTCTTGCATACCTTCAAGAGCCATACTACCCCAACCCACCTTCTCCACAAAACTCTCCCACCTCAAGATTGGTCTGGAATATTTAAGAGGTGACAACGAACCCAATTTGCACCCAAACCCCCAGCCCACAAACCGTACCAGATGGGACCCACCACTCCATTATAATCCTTGTTTCTTTCTCCTTTTTGATTACAGTTTGATAAAAGCCAAACACCACTTAGCCCCACCACAGTTCCCCAGTGCATTCACGTCTCCAGTGGACTCCACACATCCTTTCCAAAGAGAAAGTTTCATCATTGGTCCCCAATCTATTGCTCTTTTAGCAAATTGGCCTCTAACGTCTCACTTATTTGACAAACACCATCAAATCTATGTTAAATAATCCATAGTCTTTTTATTTCTAATATTATGAAATCATATTTTACTTTACTATATGGGCTAATACTTAGAAATTCATTCAAAGAAATATTACAAAATATATATATGAAGATAAATCAGGACAATTGAAAACGGAAATATTCTACTCTTTATTCAAACCACAAAATTAACAAGAATTTTTTTATATAGTAACCAGTTTTTCTTAAGTTAATTGTTCCAATAATCATTAAACTTATGTTCGTGCATTCAAGCTCACAAAAGTTTTAAATGTCGAGTTTTGGCCACTAAATTTATCAAAATGATGGACGTTACTCACAGCATGACTTCTATTTCTCAGCTCTAATGAAATTGGTTATATAGCAGATTGAATATACAGGCGTTGCCCAAACACTATCATGTAAATTGTCACGTAAGAAAAACTTCTTTGATTAGTCACTATATTTTGAAAGATATATTTGATTGCTCACTATACTGTTAAAGACGTTTTTGATTGCTCACTATACTTTAAGGTGATGGAGTTTTGGTCACTGAACTTGTAAAATTGACGTCGACCCGCCTTAAAAATTCAGATATGTTGTTCCAAATTTCAATTGCATACAACAAAAATTAATTTTTTGTGGACAAGTGCTATTTTGTGGGACTTACTGGGCTTGGTATAAAACCATACTCAATTCAATGAATGACTCTTTCTTGTGGCCAACTATGGATGCTCCTCCAATCGAACTCCTAAATGGGTGGTAAACAAAAGGGAAAGACACACACAAATAAATAAATAAAACAGAAGGAAGGGAGTTTTTTTAATTGATGACAGAATTCTGGTGAATTGGAGAAGTCTGCTCCATTTTCTTTATTGATGACAGAATTGTTGTGGATTTTTTAAATGTAATTAATACGTGCAGATATTTTCCTTGATGCACATAATTATGGTGGATGTTTTTGGATGATTTTTGATGTATGTAGTTGACTACACAAAAATATTGGCTGCAAGTGATACATTTTAGTTTGATGATTATGAATTTTTAAGTAAATGCCATACATATTGTTGTTAAAATTTGTAATCAAAATCGTCAATATTTTATTGCCATCTTATTTTATCCCTCTTCATTGTTCTGTTTTTAATTAGTAGCTACACGTGTTGATTAATATTTATATGAAAGATTGTAGATTGTCCGAGTAAACTTCAACTAGTATAATACACAAGGTGATAAAAAAATAGCTTAGGGAGATCAAGTATCAAGATGCTTAGGCTTTAATATGGATGTATATGTCTCTCTTTAGAATCGAACTTTCGCGAGTTCTTGACCCTATCCTTGGTTTTCTCTTAAGAAACCTAGTTTCGAAATTTGTTGCAAGATTAAATTTTGTTATATGCAAATGATACTTTGAACATTCCTAAATTTTCAATATAGGTCGACGTCAATTTTACAAGTTCAATTGTCAAAACTCGATCACTTTAAAGTATAATAAGCAATTAAAGATGTCTTTAAAAATATAATAAGTAATAAAAGATATATACTAAAGTATAATGAACAATCAATTCCATTAGAGTTGTGAAACGAATGTATGCTAGTAAGTAGCGTTCAACATTTGGTCAAAACTGGATATTTGAAATTTTGGTGAAAAATCGAATACATATAAATAATTAGTTTTTTTTAATTATTTGGACAATTAACTCCTACTCTGTTATATACAGTAAAAAAACACAAATGGAAAGGAGGATCACATCTTCATAACATTTCCCAACATTTTCGACGATCATTTAGATGGTTTTATAACGAAAAGTTGAAGACTATTTTTTCATTGAGGCAATAGTTGAGGACTCCTAGTACAATTTGGCCATTTATTTGGCTAAGCCTTGCCCACATGTCATCCTCTTATTGGCCAGTCTCCAGATCTCCCTACCCACTTGCAAGCTTTGTCCGTAAGGGTTTGTAGTACATAATTTATGTGTCCTAAACAAAGAATTTAATTTTAAAAAAAAGGAAGAAGAAAATATGGGGGGTGAGAATTGGAGCTTAACAGCAAAAATCTGCGATTCATGCAAAACCACCTCCGCTGCCGTATTCTGTTTTGCCGACTCCGCCTTCCTCTGCCTCGGCTGCGACGCCAAAGTCCACGCCGCCAACAAACTGGCGTCGCGTCACGGCCGTGTGTCGGTGTGCGAAGTTTGCGAGCAAGCACCAGCCGCAGTCACCTGCAAGGCGGATGCAGCGGCGCTTTGCACCACCTGTGACCGAGACATACACTCTGCTAATCCACTTGCTCGCCGCCACGAGCGCCTCCCTGTTGTACCCTTCTACGACTGCGCCGTCTCTAAGTCTTCGTCATCTCCCAACAACACCACCACCACCACTAATGACAAGTACATCTCCGATGAGGAGGCGGAGGCGGCGTCGTGGCTCCTCCCCACGGAAGATTCTGAGTCGCCGGAGTATAAATCGGCGGAATATTTGTTCAATGATATGGATCCGTACCTGGATCTTGACTTAATTTCAGGCGATCAAAAGCCACAGCTCCATATCAACGATCATCAGAAACAGTACAGTTCCGATGGGGTTGTACCGGAGCAAAACAAGAACGAATTTACGCAGCCTCACTTTTTGGGTCCAGTTGTTGATGGATTTCCAACTTATTCCATGGATTATCCAGGATCTAAGCCATTTATGTACAAATTCAGCTCTCAATCCATTAGCCAAAGCGTATGTTCATCTTTCCAAATCTTGTTTATTTCATTTTTTTTTTTAGTGATAGAATCATTGATTTGAGTATAAAGTAAAATGAGTATTTATTTTTTATTTATAAGCAAAAAAAAAAAAAAAACTTATCCCACATATGTGGCTCAATTCTTAGACAAGTGTTATCTTACTTTTAAGAATAGCCAAACATGTTATCTTAAGTTTTCTTGTAGGTTGGATGAATTATGAATACGCTTAGTACGAAGTACTAGATTTGATTGGATAGTAGAACTTCATTATACTATTAGATTATTGCTAAATTTTGCTGACAACTTGATTTTTTCGAATACCAACAGGTCTCATCCTCGTCTTTGGAGGTTGGAGTGGTGCCCGACCACAACCCCAACAACTTGGTTAAAACCGAGGTCATCCCGACTCCGGCCTCCGGGATTGACAGAGAAGCGAGGGTTTTGAGGTATAGAGAAAAAAGAAAGAATAGAAAGTTCGAGAAAACCATTCGATATGCTTCAAGAAAGGCTTATGCAGAAACCAGGCCGAGAATTAAAGGAAGGTTCGCAAAACGTTCGGAGATGGAGGTTGAGTCCCTCATTGCTGCTGATGCCTCATATGGCATTGTCCCAACTTTTTGATTTTGGAAAATAATCAAATTTTGGATTTTTAATTTGGTCCAAGTATGTTCTTATTAATGAATTTGACAACGTTTTAATGTGTCATTGTGTATATGTTTTAGAGGATGATGACTATGATGTTTCATCAATGTATTATAACTAATAATCTATTTTGCAGTGAATTTAGTTTTCCCAAAGGAGTTTATTGGGTTTAGAATTGAGTTAATTATTAAAATTGGTTGGAATCAAAAAAATAAATGTCATTGGCTTGTGGGATATGGGTAGTGATTAGGGAATATTGATTAGATTGGTAAGCACTTTATGTTGAATATTTTAATGGGTAATAGATTGGGTGACTAATTGTGTAAATGAAATTGAGTTTACTTTTTTAAACATGTCATTGTATTAGTCACATGTTGTTAGTGCTAGTTCCTGATGTGTCGACCGATTAGATGAACTTAGTAATTTTTACGAGTCATATAATATCGAACTCACCAACATTCTTGATTTATGAACCGAAATAAGAATTATTGACAATTACAATTTTTTTACCAATATTGTACGAGTGGATTAATTCATCAATTTATGCAAGCCATAATCAATAATGCAATTGTTGACTAAATTGCAATATCAATTCTAGGTCAACAAACCATTTCTTAGCTGGCCATATCAAACCCTTTATTTTCCATGGTTAAAAAGTACTCTCACTAGTTAAAGCCAAATATCAAACCATGTGCAGCTTGGCCCATCTAGAAAGGCAGGTCGTGTTGTGCTACATTGATTATTTCGAAGTTTCTACATTTCTATAGAAAACAAGTCAAGGTAGAAATGGTTAAAACTCTTAAATACCATAACCTAGTGGTGGCAATGGGTCGAACCGAGCATATACCCACGAGCTCGGCTTGTGCGCGTTTGGCTCGGCTCGTTAAATACCCGAGCTCGGCTCGTCCTTTTTTTTTTTTACATAAAAAACTATTTTTTTTT
>CAIGRB010032715.1:0-15877 GCA_903798255.1 Fraxinus quadrangulata | reverse complement strand
ATGCACTAATATTGGATATGAGCTAGATCTTAAATCACAGTAGTCTACAGTCTTCAGTTAGACAAAATATTCTTCTGGAACTTCAAGACTACCATTTATTGCTTTATACAGTTGATTGATGAAGTGCTCAATTTTCTTGGCATGTCTTTCTAACCTTATTAGCGTGAATGGAGGACTTATATGGCTGTTTATATGTTCTGCAGAGATCCGATAGACATGACAGAATCTTAGAAGGCCTTAATATAACTGAAGAAATGTTAAGTCCCAACTCTGTTACTAGGCAACTTAATGATCAAATTTCTCTAGCAAAGGCATTTCTTGCCATTGCAAAAGAAAGCAACAACCTCCAATTCGCATGGGAGCTTAGTGCCCAAATCCGTAACTCACAAATCCTTCTCTCCAATGCTGCTTTAAGAAGGAATCCTTTGACTATTAGTGAATCAGAAAGTGCAATTCGTGATATGGCAATTTTACTCTTCCAAGCCCAGCAACTTCACTATGACAGTGCAACCATGATCATGAGACTGAAGGCAAAGATCCAGGGTCTTGAAGAACAGATGAATTCCGTTAATGAGAAAAGTTCAAAGTATGGACAAATAGCTGCTGAAGAAATCCCGAAGAGTTTGTATTGTCTTGGTATTCGGTTGTCAACTGAATGGTACAAGAACTCAAATTTACAAAGAAAACTCAAAGAGAAAGGGGAAGCAGCTATAAAACTCAAAGATAACAATCTGTATCACTTTTGTGTCTTTTCTGACAACATTCTTGCAACTTCAGTTGTGGTAAATTCAACAGCTTTGAGTTCCCAAAATCCCGATAAGGTAGTATTCCACCTCGTGACCGACGAGGTGAATTATGCTGCAATGAAGGCCTGGTTCACCATGAACAGTTTTAAGGGAGTGACTGTTGATGTTAAAAAGATTGAAGATTTTACCTGGTTGAATGCTTCTTATGTACCTGTTCTTAAACAGCTTCAAGACTCTGACACCCAGAATTACTATTTTTCTGGCAGCACTGGTGACAGCCGGACGCCAATTAAATTCAGGAATCCTAAATATCTATCCATGCTTAACCACCTAAGGTTCTATATTCCAGAAGTATTTCCCGAATTGAAGAAGGTGGTATTTCTTGATGATGATGTTATAGTTCAGAAAGATCTGTTGGGCCTATTCTCTATAGATCTAAATGGAAACGTAAATGGTGCTGTTGAGACATGCATGGAGACGTTTCACAGATATCACAAGTACTTGAATTACTCGCACCCTCTTATTCGTGAACATTTCGATCCTGATGCATGTGGGTGGGCATTTGGAATGAACGTTTTTGATTTGGTCGAGTGGAGGAAAAGGAATGTTACAGGCATCTACCACTACTGGCAGGAAAAGAATGTAGACCGGACATTGTGGAAACTTGGCACCCTCCCACCGGGATTACTGACTTTCTACGGATTGACAGAACCATTGAATCCCACATGGCACGTGCTAGGCTTAGGGTACACAAATGTTGATCCTCAGGTGATAGAGAAGGGGGCCGTACTACATTTTAATGGAAACTCAAAACCATGGCTGAAGATCGGGATGGAAAAGTACAAGCACCTTTGGGATAAATATGTCGATTATAATCATCCCCTACTTCAACAATGCAATGTTCATTAATTTCAACACGGATTGGCCCTCACTTTTCGATCAAATTTTGAAATGCAGGAAGATTTACGAGTAAAGTATGAGACATTACAGGTAAGTGTTGTAACTAATGGTATTTAATTGTTGTTCTAATTTCTGGTTGTGGTATAATCTTTAGCATGCAGTCCAGCATTGAATTTATCCTAGTTTTTTTCACAAAATATAGACCCACAAATTATGATAGCTTGGGATCACTTTTGTTGAAGATTGGAATTTGGGGTCAGGAAATGTCAGTCGCGGAATTATGGTAGTGAAATTGGTCTTGAATTTTTTTGTTACTCATTCAATCACTTCATTATATGAACAAGTGTTCAGCATTTTGTAAGCCATATATAGATAGCCTGTGTAGAACATTGTCCAATCTTATGAAAGTAATACACATTTTGTCGTGTCCAATCTCATTTGATGGTGTAGCTACTCTTCATTTACATATATATAACCAAGAGAATAGAATTTCACTCGACTAAATCATCGTGGACTCGGGATGAAATGAAGAGTGTGATACAGTCGTTCCAACGAGACATTGACAAAATGCTAGCATACGAGTCAAGAATGTGGGCCATTGAAGTTCTTGAGCCAGGAATATAGCAGCACGAATCACATCCTATCTTGAGTAAAAGAGCTAGAATATCTGTCATTAATAAATAATGCATTTGACGCAAGATAGCTCTTGTTCAGTTCTTGGATAACCCTAAAGCGTTACATTTCCGTGGGGCAGTTCAGGTCTTGAACACCATTATGTAAAACAATAATGCGAAATGTACAATTCATCATGATGTTAAACATTCCCTTTGTTTTCAAAAAACTTGTGGGAGGAAATTATTTATTTATTTCTTTATTTTTTTAACTGTGCAATAGTGTGTTACTACGTGACACAATATAAAAAATGATGTAAAAAATGATATAAATGTAACATGATTGTATATAAAAATTTATTTTTCCTCAAATTATTTTCAACTATACATTTTTTAAATAGAGTAATTTTATACGTAAATAAAAAAAACTTTTTACTATTTTTTAGTCACACATTTTTCAAGAAAATCACTTTTATAGAATGGATATTTTTGCTTGTACAGTGTCAGCATAATGTGATTGACTACGAAAAATTTTTTTTTTTTTTTTTTTTTGGGTTATTCTTGGTGTACATAAATGTGTCCATTATGGACATCGCTACGTGCTTAGTTATGTACATCAAGAATAATCTTCTTTTTAAGCAGAAACCAATGACAAAACTGTCAAAGTGTATGGATTTTCTGTACATATTGCTTCTTATAAAATTCATTCTGAAATTCATTCTACGACGTCGTTTGACCACTTCAAGCGCATATTTCCTGTTAAAAGTCCTATTACCCTGTTGCTGTTGACGCACTCGCATACCATTCACTTTTGGAAAGAAAAACACACAGAGCCATGGCTACTTCATTGGCTGCAATGACGGCGCGCCGAGCGGCAACCTTCGCTCGGCTATCATCTCCCGGCTCAACGGCTAGATCCGCCTCTCTGATTCCCCGCCGTGGCCTCGCTGGCGCCGCTGGTACACGTCTTAACCTAATATTTTCAGATCGATTATATTGTAGTCATCTGTCTGTATTTTATCTTTTTCTTTTTTCACTTATGATCCAAAGGGTACTTTGTTATTGTTGTTTTTAATTATGTGGAAATGGGATTGTTGTAGATCACCATGGGCCAGCTAGGGTTGATTGCTGGAAAGACCCGATGAGTCCGTCCAAGTGGAAGGAGGAGCACGTGAGTTTCTTTTCATTACATTCGTCTTTTATTATTGAATTATTGTCATTTTGTATGGAGATAATATTGGAAGTTGTAATGAGTGAAGTTTAATCTAGGAATGAATTCACTCAAAATCAGTTCCAATTTAATGATCACATCTCTAGGAGCTAAGAACCCAGTCCAATTGCTGAATTAATCACGAAATTGAGAATGGGTAATGATAGAAGCAAAGAAGAAGAAGATAGAAGAAATAGAGAGACAGCACTTTCTCCTATGTTCTGTGTATATGCTCTCAAACAAAATGGAAGGAAATCACATTCCCTTTTACAAAAAAATGCAGTAAGCAAAATACCACTTAAATGCCAGTTGTGAACCGCACTCTTTTTCCCTTTCCAAAACCTAGTTACGGTTAGTTCTTTTCCTTCTTTCCCCCAGTTCTTCCATTGGGTTGCTGCTGCCTCATCATGACAGAAGTATTATTTTTGAGTTATTCATATGCTGTAAAATTAATTAATCTTACTATGTAATGTACTGTAAGTGAGTCACAACGAAGCAGGTTTTATAGACTTATTTGCTTATGATGTTTGTTGACAAGCTAATTTCTTGATGAAACTGGTGTTAGGATTATTTTGGAGCCAAAATTAGACATTGATTATGGCTAGGGATGGCAAAAACGGGTGGATTATCATTAGATTCAAGCTGTTCAAAACTGGGTCTGGATGAGAAAAGAGTTATGTCAACCCTTTAAATCCTAATTTTGATATAGTTACTCTGTTGAAACCAAAGACTCATGTTCAAATTTTAGGGCCTGATTAGTCTCATGATTGGAAAAATGACTTAAAAATTCAATACCGGTTTTCATGCCAATTTAATCACAAATTTTCTTATTATAACTATCTCCAAATATCACGTCCACGTGCACACGGGAATGGCATGACAGCATCCAGGCCATATACAACTATTTATTTTGTAGTCAATAAAATTTTATTGAGAAATTAGACTTCCTCACATAAAGTACCTAGGAAGGAAGGAAGGACATACCTTTGCAGCTCAAGTGATTAAAAACTGGTGTTTTTCAAAAAGTCAGTGGTGAGCTGGTGTCCAAGTGCATACCAAATTGTGGTGTAGGATGTTCTGCATTGAGGAGCACATAGATATGGCTGTAATGGTCTGTACCAGATGAAGGGCAGATGTGTAATACTGGGTTTACTTTATATTCTAGAGATGCTGGACAATGTTATAAGGCCTTTGCATTCAATCTGGTTATCAGAAACTAGCTCTTTTAACTTTATTATAGGCAAGTTGACTGCTAAATTTCTGAACTACCTCCTTGAGGGCAGCATGTATGCATATTTAACTAGTTTATCCAACAATGGAACTGCATTTCTGAATAACTGACCAACATACTTTATAAAGCTTAAAGGCTAATAACACGTGGATATGAAAATCTATTTTTAGTGGTTTGGCAACGGGAAAATGATATTACCTGATTGTGCTTTGCTGGTACTAAATATCACCTCAGGGAAGTAGATAATTTATCGTGTTTAAAATTTTCCATGACAATCTAGGTTGTATATTTGCTACCAGGTGCAAAAATTAGGAATATGTACCGAGTCAAAAATGCTATAGATTTTTTATTTCCAAAATCCACTTCTGCTGGTGTAAGGGTTTTTAGGCTCCTACCCAATAGTAAGTTTGGGTGGTGGGGGGGATAAAGTACATAGATGGGGAAGTTTGGCCTTCTCTCTTAAGTTTGCTTTCAAAATTGAGCTTTGTGAACTACTAAATGAGGAAGTGCTATAGATTATTTCGAGGAGCCATATATTAGAAAGTTGTGTTCTAGTTTTTCAAGGTACAAAATCATGTGCTCTTGTCACACCTACATTACAATTGTAGTAGCAACATGAGTCTCTGGGACAGACCCTTACAGATTAAATTATGATGGTACAACGCATAAAATGACATTTTATTTTGGGTGCATAGACTAATAGATTCTTAAAAATATATTTTGTTAACTAATTATAATGAGTATTGTTGCTGACTAGTTTTACCAATCTTCCAATATCTCTAATAACTTTCATGTTTCATTATCTTGGGAATCTGGATGCCATGAGAAGTTATATATTGATTGTTTCTTAGAGTACATGTCAATTTAAATTGACAAAAAAAAACAAATATATGTTCTGCTACCCACCCTAGTCCCTAGACCAATCCAACTGAATGCATCCACCTTCCAAGAGGTGTAACCCAACCACAATTTTTTGCCTGTCGATTTAATTTATGGTTCTTGTATCACATTGCCAACTCTATAAACAACATTAAACAAATGTAGATCAGAATACAGTTGGGAATTTGAAAATGAAACATATATTGATGGATTTTACAAGGAATGAACATAAGTAATGCAACAAATAAAGATGTTGACCTGAAATGTGTGAAAGTACAAAATGATATGTTAATGCTTATGTATGAAACAAAAACGAGCTTCACGCTGATGAAAATGAGCTCCTCAAAGGTCATGGGGATTGAATGTTGAACACATAAATCAAGAAGGGAATCTGAGTATGAATGAACTGGAGGTCATTATGTAGTTAATTTGGAAGGACAAATTGACTTATTAAATATGTTATAGCAAAGGTATTGACAAAGCTTACTGGCACCATAACGTGCAACTTTGTTAATGATTCTAGCTTGATTTGTGAAGTGTGAACCCTTTCTTTGAGCGTAGAATTTATGGATGTACTTTCAGGATAAGTGATAGTTCAATTGAAAACTACTCGAAGATATCAGAATTTAAAGCCTGTATTGCTGAGTGAAATGTGTCTATTATTTTTAGCTAGTGGTGATCCCACGAAAAAATTTCAGGGTTCAAAGCCACCATTTCACTTTCCTATGAGGATTCCTGGAAAAGGAATGTTACTATTTATTTTTTCCCTTGCAATGCAGAATCAATATCATGTATTATGTTTATCAAAGTGCATTTGTACTGAATCCTTGCGCTCTCACGCCTAGAAAATTTTGGTTGTTTATGCATGCACGTTTGGCTTGGCTAAGTTATTCTTTTCAACCCATGGCTTGTGCATTAATTGTAGATTCCGCAAACATTCTTCATTTGATGAATCGGATCCTACTTTTTCCGGTTCTACTCATATTTTCACTGTTCATTTATTTCTCATATGGAACACCATTAAGATAAAGCTAAAGTTTATCAGTTGTGAAAAATTCTTTGAATTATATGTTTTTGCATCTTTCAATTGCAGTTCGTGATTGTCTCTTTATCTGGCTGGGGATTGCTTATCTTTGGAGGGTACAAGTTCTTCACTGGAGGCAAGAAGAACAATGAAGAGGTACTTGTTTCTTCCTTTGAATGTCAACTGTATGTATGGATTATGTGATCTGGGTTAATGTTAGATTTGTATTTGACTGTTGGCTTGATCATACATGCCAGCATTTTTTACAACGTGTTCATTGCATGGGCCATAGCTTAAAAGTAAACAAATATAAGATGGGATAAGAAATCAGCTCAAACTCCATTCATTTGGTTGATTATTTTATATATCAATTACTTATTAAGAGAGGAGCACAAGAATTAAAGATTTACAGTTGATTTTTTATAATCAATTATGAAGTTTGTACTTACAAGCATGTGTGGTTGTAACTGCTGCATTGTCCTGAATATAAGATTTTTTTTAGTGCATTTTTGGGTGGTGCAAGACACTTTTGACCTCGCCAACCCAATCCTCGACCAGATGCACTCCCACTCACAAAGGGGAAAAAGTAACGACAAAAAGGAATATTACAAACTGACTACTTGTGAAACAATGCGAGTTTTATGCTGACTTTTAGCACCGTTTCATAAACTGTATGGAAATAATCAGACATTTGCCTTTTCCTTTACATGTAAATTATGTTCTATAGGGTTTTGTTGCATTACATATTACAAGTGAAGACTGAATCTTGATTGATATAATTATATGTTTGCTTATTTATTTTCTTTTTGCAGAAATTGGTGGAAGCAACACACTAGGGCGTGGATTATAAATGTCGTTGTTACAGAAACTTTCTTCTAATATGTTCAACTTTGCATTTGTGTTCCGATTTTGTGTTCCAGTCATTTTGAATGATCATTTGTATGCTCAGCTCGGGTTATGGCTGTGAAAGATGCAACTTCTAACTCTTTCCTGGTCATTGCATTTTGAGCTTTCGACTAACTTTGCATAATGTTGTCTTAATAATGTAAAACTATGAACATTCCTTCTTCGGTTTTGAATTCATTTTACTTGACAATAAATGATGCACATTGCCTATATATTGCATAAGGATTTCTCTTTTGTTAAAAGGACGTGGTTACACTAGAATGCATGATGGCAATCGGGGGATTAAATCAGGTTTATTGGAGTTTTCTAGGGAAGGTTTTTGATGTATTTATAGCATATTTTTTTTATTTTTTATTTTTAAAATCAGCCTGGATGTGAATTTAGAAAAGGTCAAGGGTTAAAGACCAAATGGTTGGATAAATTATGATATAGACTCGACCACTTGACTTGACTTCGATGGAATTTTTTTTTTTTTTAAAAGTAGTTTTGGTGAACAACTTATACTATGTTTATGTTTGAATTTCATTTTTATGATAATAGAAATTTTGGAATAGTGATTAATGTGTGGTGGAAAAGTGATGAAACGTTTTAAATTTGTGTGTAATATTATTTTATTTGGAGAATGTGTGGTTGAAATAAAAAAATAACAAAAAATCAAAATGAGAAAAAAAAAAAAAGTAGGTGTCAAACATAGGTTATAATGACAAGTCGTTAAGGACTAATTCGACACGATTGTTTTGGTAGCGTTTAAACATTTTTGAAAAGATGTTTTACTGTGTATCGCATAAATTGACCCATCCATATTGTTCAATTAATTAGGAGATTATTTATGTTTAAAAACATAATCCAAAGTTAAATTATTATCCACATTATAACAATATCAATTAAGCCCATGTTTGACAATCAATATATGGGGAAAGTAAAGTTTTGAATAATGATTTTTAAGAGAATGTTTAATTAAAAAGTATGGATTTTTATTTTTTATTTTTTACGTGCAAAATATTTTATTACTGAAATGTTTGGTTGAAAATTTGTACGTAGAAAAAATAGTTTAGAAATAACGGATGCCAAATAAGGACATTATGCATAAATTTTGACATGACGGTCATGTCAACCCCTACCCATAGCATGATCCAAATTAGATTGATGTTATGTGTATAGGGTAGTTTGACAGGTAGGACACTTGGCCATTTTTCATTAATGGTTAGCAAAAATAAAATAAAATAAAATAGGGTAGCCATAGAGGTGATGCGGGGCGCAGACCGATGCCATTTGTTTTAATATATTATCAGTCTTGACCTTATCCAAGGTATAGTATCTACTTAATTAATAATCATCAATTTAATACTGAAATGATAATATTGAACAACTTGGATTAAAATTAATTTCACCAGTTCATTTTATTCACACAAATCATAGCTAGCAATTTTCATTTCGTGAAATCACATAACTGATTGCCTTGGATCTTTTATAATAGACAAGGAAAAGAATCGAACAAATTATATAAAAAACAAAAATTCAAAATTCGATAACTTACTTTAATTTATTGAATTTAGACGCACATATAAGACTTCGAGAATCTAAACTAGTGTAGACAAGTCGTCTTTTAATATCACATATAGAAACTGATTTGATTGAACTAAATTGATCAGCCACAACAAAGAAAGAAAGTCTCATTTCATATTAGCAACTCGTTTTTAACTAGCTGATCTATACAATACATGTTATATGTGCATGTTTTTATATTCGTGTGTGTGTCAAAGTCTATAACGCAAAGTCGTGTGGACATTTGGTTTATACACTCGTATATTTTGGGCAGTTGATCATTCTTCACACAACACACAAAGTATCGAAACACAGTTGAGGGCTTGAAGCAAACATCCCAAAAACAAATGGATTCCAACCAATCTTCTAAATGTAATGTAAGTCTCTCCCTCTCCCTCTCCCTCTCCCTCTCCCTCTCTCTCTATATGTATGTGTGTATGTATGTGGAGGCATTTTATGATTTGATAATATTGTTATTTACACAACGCCAAGGCCAAGAAGAAGACAGACTAGACAGTGCAACATTCTATGCTCCTATGCTGCTGTTATACAGCACTTGGCATCAATCTGTGATGGCCATAGCTGAAGCTGCTTATGTAGTGTTGTTCTTTCAACTTTCAAGGTACATAAATGTTTTAATTATAGTTTAATGATAACTTATGTTTAAGGATGTCCTTAAGTTTCTTTTCTCTTCACTGCAGTACCAGTATCTCTATATGCTGCAGCACACCCAACAGGGAAGGCACTAGACATCATCAGGGTGAACTTGGGTATTATCGACCCAATTTTATGGGCAACCAATGGGCTGGATGGACGCAACTAGAAATTCCTCCTTAAAACGGAATCACCTAAAAGATGTTAAAAAGATATCATAAAAGAGTTTTAATTAAAATAGAAGTCTAAAGAAAATTTGAAAAAAAAAAAAAAAGGGTCCAAATATTGTACTATTCGACCGCATAGTGAAACTGCATGTGGTTGCATAGGCCACTTCAGCTACCCTAAATTATATTTACCTATTTTGTAGGGTTATGTGTATTCATTATAAGCACACATTATATATACACACATAATTTAAGGTGTTAAGTCACTACAAATTTTCAGGTGTTACGAAAATATATTGCACCTGATCTATGTTTTCACCGAGATTATCTAAAATAAATTGTAATTGAGTTATATACAAGTCGGGCTTGATTTGCTTGGTGCATTACGTGTTTCCTCTTGTTTATTAGCATTCAAGTTAAGCTTCGCTGAGATAAAATTGGTAAGCATTACTATAATCAACTAATCAAGCGTGTTGGAGTATTTGGTTAGCACAACAGCATTAAGTTGGATAGATGCGAAGTGTGACAATATCCATTTATTCATTCAAACTAACTTTCTTTTATTCTATCTAAAAATGTAATGATTTTAATCTCACCTACATGCCTGACAATTTTTCATCAAAACGTGACACCAGAAATTTTCATTAATTTGTAAAGGAGCAATATTATTAAATGGTAAAGTTTCTTTGTAACTATTTCAAGAAACCCACAACGGAATATCATAAGCCACATGATACGCATGTAAAATAGCAATGACCATGAAAATTAGTACCTTGCACAAAAAGAGAGAGAGAGAGAGAGAGAGAGAGAGAGAACAGAATTTAAGCAACATTTTCCATAACCTTAAATTATCATTGTAGTTCAAGTGTATCAAGAAAGTCTGTAACCTTTTAGCTGCCTTTTTGCATCTTTACCCTACGTCCCAAACGTCCAAATGCACTTTTTTCCCACTGCCACTCTGTTAGTTCTCCTTGATGTCAAGGAAGATTGCTGCAAATTACAATCATACCCCAACTGCAACCAAGAACAAAATATATGTTGTAGTTTGAGGTGTCAAGAAAGAATCTGCAATTCTAGCGGCCTCTGTGCCTGCCTCTCCCACGTCCAAAACGCCCACCTCCGCTCTGATGCACATTTCTCCCACCACCACTAATAACTCGATCATGAGGTCTCTCTGATGGTACAGGGGATGGCTGCAAATTAGGGTCATACCCCAATTGCGGTCCATTAGGTTGAACCGCCTGCCCTTCCACATTCACAGGCAGAGAGGTTTGTTGGCCCTGTAAACTCATTCCAAATGGTGACTGGTTGAACACATTTTGACCCATCCAGGGTGCAAATGTTGGGCCTCCACCAAAATTTGCTTGCCCACCTGGAAAAACAAAATTAAAAGGCAACCTGGGTATTGTATTACTTTGATGTTGCAGTGATACACCAGTTGGCAAAGGCATTTGATATAATTGTTGAGGACGAGTCTGGGGTAACCATGGAATACCGTTTCCAGGCAATCCAGTAGGAATGCCCATACTTTGGGGCTGTTGACACAGGAAACCATTAGTCCAATTACCATTAGGGGGGCCTAAACTGGGAGCATGTGCCCTCGGTGCAAATGGAGAAAACGCCCATCAGCCAATCCTCTGTCCATGGATGCTCCAACTGGTGGGTTGAGTAAATGCTGGTCATGATCAATTTGTAGCTTATTATCTTCAGCTGAAGCTTTCCAGGTTGCAACTTGATCATAGTTCCAGTTCCCAGATCGATTTTTAAATTGTTTTTTATCCTTTTTCTGTCCAAGCTTCGGCTCATTTTTGCCCCTTTTCTTCATTTTAAGCATCCCCCTATACTCAGCCTCCTTCTCATCGTCTGAAAATTCTAACTCGTCTGACAACTCTTCATCATTTTCATTTGAAGCATTGTACCCTTTCTGGTATATATTCTTATCAGGCAGTACATGATTTGCAAACTCCGGAACAAAAGAGACTAATGTCCCTTGCTGGATGTTTGCAGGGACATCGGTCTCTGAATTGTATCTCACAATATAGTAAGGGTTCTTAACCGGCCCAAAAACTTCATCCACTATTCCCAGTGCTGATCTGCATTCAGTAATCCAAAGAATGGAACCCTCGTTCAGATGATTGTGATTCTCCACCCCTCTACAATGACCTGTGCATCTATGATCTGTATCATGGCAAAATCAAATAGTTAAAACAATTTCACTTGCAAACTTCTGCCTATATTAAAATGTCAATTTTAAGTGATAGAAGGCATCAGTTGCGTTTTGTGTCCTTATTATCAGTGGTATTTATGAGCTCACTGATGAAACTATTCCAACTGGCTGGATTTGATGATGTGGTTCCAACATTACATTCACGGAAGGAACGGGATGAAGAACCTGCAAAAATAAATGAATACAATTAGTTCTAATTTTAACTTTTTGTATCAGGTTCTGGACAGATACAAAAATTAAATCCTGGACATATCATTGGCTCATATCTGAACCACCAATTAACATGCCTCTTATGAAAAATCAATCCAGATTGTCAAGATTTTCACATATCTTTCATCAAATTCAGAATCCCTTAAACTAGGAGTGAGTCCGGTGTCAAACACGGACATATCACAAAGCTCTAAAAGTCCCATAAAGTTAAAAATTGTCCACACTATGCATGAACTTATGAAACATCACTGTTCTCATAACCAAGTACCTATAATGGAAAACTATCAACATTTAAATGCAAAACACTTGTGACAGGAAAAAGTCAAAATATTAAAATAGTACAACTCTCAACAAATTCTAGTAGTCAAAACAGCTATGCAAGTAGTCTTCTTACAAAATCTTCAAGGTCACAAACAAGAGCCTACATGATATATTATTTGCATTCAATTAATCATCTTTTCTTTCAAAGGGGCAAACATTGCTAATATTTCTAATCTGTATTCATAGAGTAACTTAGTAGCCTCACAAGTAACTGAATCATTCCATATTGTTACATGAAAGTTAGGTTACTTTCTACCCCATTGAACACACCAATTCTATCATACCATGAGTATATAATCAGTAAGCTTAAAAGAGCATTTGAAGATCAGTCATCAAAGAATTTGTCGAGTCCTTGTAGAATTTCAAAGAAACCATACGGGTACTCTCCCATCGTATCATCTAAGAGATTACTTGCGAAATATCACATTCACTCCAAGAGAAGCACATCCATATTCTCGTGTAAAGCATATTTTATTAACTTGTACCTCTTCTGTCACCTGAGCATTTAATCCTAGATTGTAATCCACTAGGCTACCAAGTAAATATGATGAGTCATATTGACATTCATGCTAAGCCCTGCAGACACGACCATACCAAATTCACACATCCCTCTTATTTCATCTCCAAGGGTGGACTGTGGTGTCATGTCATATTCCCATGGCTAACTCGATCATTCCCAGCATATAGCCCCCAGGCCTAGTCAGTCTATCTACCCATCCAACATCTAGGGTGAGAGTCATTTCATCTACTCTTAAAGAATATTAGTTTTAGAATCAACACAGGCTTCCAAATTCTTTTCAAAACGAGACTATTTGTAAACCTGTATTCTTCTTATCGTTTGGGCAATATATTGAAAATAACACGGGTTAGCAGATTTTGGCCACTTCTGGTAGTCAAAACCAAAATCTGACTGCACGTTGGATTGGTTCATCAAGAATATGCTGTGGATGCAGTTTTTTTTTTTTTAACAAAATGCTTGAGTTCTGAATTGAATAACAGGTTTGAATGGGCAATCTATGGAGCATGTTGAGGGCGATATCAGGTGCCAAATAACCTATGAGATTGAAAGGGGGATCATCTTCTTTTTCTTCATTGTGGTACTTAATTTCTTGATTTTTCTCAGGAAATCAATGGCCCGGTTTGCTTTTAGAAATCATATACAGATGAAAATGAGAAAAGGGAAAACTTAGGCAGAAAAGGTTCTCTCTCTCTCAAGATTTCTTTATGTGCTATGATGTATAATGGAAGAAGTATCGTGAAAAACTTCAAGCAATTTATGTATAATAGGATAAATTTTCAGAATCTGTATATCCCGGCATCACCCATAACTAGAGATCCCATGCATTACAAATTACCAAAACTAGAAGAACAAAACTTACTTCTCTGTCTGCATAAGGGTTAGTCCAAACAAGATAGTTATATGGGAAATTTAAATTTTCACGATCAGTCTATATCACTAATAATAGCAAGGCAGACAACAATGACAAATAAACATCTAAGAACTAGATTGCTTACCTTAAGTTCATTCTTCGACCTGATGGGCCCTGCCATAACCCGTCCACCATCTTCCTCCTCTTCATCAGCAATCCAAGCAACCATCTCATCTGCATCAGATAACATTACCTCGCCTTCTTCTATGTCCAATTTTCTCCCAGCAACCCCATCCTCTTTATCTGCTATCTTCTCGTCCCCACTGTCCTCCTCTCCTTCATCTTCATCCTCTTCATCACTACTAGATGAGGACAAAGACGATGAGCTCTTGCTTTCTAACTCCAAATCACTATCACTCTCATTGTCATCACTATCAGAATCACCAATCCGCATCTCGTTCCCATTATCGATCACTATATTACCACTCTTCAGCCCATCAACATGGAGAATCATGTGCTGACTCACATCCTCACAATGTCCACAATTATCATTGGAATTCACTAAGTCCCCACTTTCAAAGCCAACACTATTGCAATCATCGATCCAACCAGACTTTTCAGCACCCATATCACCGACTACTTTTACTCCACTTGATAAGTCATTTACAATGACACCAAGTGAAGTCGAGTCATTTGACCCATCTACATTAACTGCTCCCATTCCTTCATCGATCAAACACCCAAAATCAGCCAACTTCCCACAAAACCCATCTCTTTTCAGATCCTCCTTAACCTTATTTATCTCGTAAAATCCATCAGTACCGTTCTTAACAACCCATATTTCAGCGTCATCTTGGCCGAAGCCCTCCATCGATCCCACCTTACCACAAAATCCATCTCCATTTAACTCCTCTATAACCAGAGTTTTCCCAGAAAACTCATCATTACCCACTTCCAAACTCTTCTCAACAACCCCAAATTCACCGTCTTTTGAGCCAAAATCAACTGGGGTTTCTCCCAAATCAGCCATTATTGAATCAAAATCAAGAGACGAATCAGCAAAAGACAAAAGGGAAGTCCTCAAGACCTGGAAGACAGAGTTGAAGTTGGTCGTTTAGCAAAAAAAGGTTTCTTGGGTTCGGATAAAGATTGGTTTTTGAGGTTTTCTTGTCCCTCTTCTTCTTGTTGTTCTACTTTCACTTCTTCAGTAATGTGATCATGTAAATAACTCACCATGGTCGGATTAAATTTAAGGTTTTGGAGGTAAGCTTCATCGTGGTCATACTGCCGAAGAGCCAAGTTTATATATTTATGTGTATACGCAGAAAGCGATAATTATGGGAAGGGGCATTGCAGAGGCAAAACTTAAACCCTGGCAAATACACTAGGGTTTATCGAATAAAAAGGGAGAATCGCAGTCACAGTCCTAAATTTTACTTTTTTTTTTTTTGGGTAATTTATCCAAATCTTTAGTTTGAGTCAAATATAGTCCCAAACCTTTGAAATAATCTACCAGCAGGATAAAATGAAAATCATCAGTTTGGCAGTTAGTCAACCAAAACAAATGCCAATTAAAATAAGGGTATTTTCATCAATTTACATTGTAGAAGATGATGGTATACAAAATCACAAATGGCGGTATTAACACAAAATGTCTATACGTTTGGAGTTTAGTATGCAAACCGTCTATACGTTTCAATTTTTTGCATTTTCACCCAAATTTCCACGTTTATTGTGAAAATCGTCATTTTCATCAATTTTCTCAATAAAATGACAATTATACACTCATATTTAAATAAAAGAAAAATAAAAAAATAAAAAAATAAATTGCAACCATACTAACAAATTTTTCAATAAAATACAAATAAATCCCAAA
>CAIGRB010032698.1:19245-44479 GCA_903798255.1 Fraxinus quadrangulata | reverse complement strand
CATCTGCAATTGCAGTACTTTTGGATGCTTTAACCTGATTAAATTTTCTTGAATGAAATTTCTAGGGCTTTGAACTATAGCAAGCTTGATTTTGGATAGGAATTTGATTTTGGAAATTGGAGTAATTCATGAAGTTGATATGTGTATATATAGGTTCAGCTTCATGAAATAAATGAGAGTAGAATTCAATTTCTTTTGCATATGCTCTGATGACTTATTGTATTCCAGATTTGGGATCATTTGAAATTACTATGTTTAATTTTATGTTTCCAACTTGGGTTCAGGTCCTTTTAGGAGTAGATCACTACGTCGAAAGAACATCCAAACAAACGATTGATATCTTGAAAAGAAGAGGTAATGGTCTGGAGAACCAACTAGAATCTCTAAAGGCTGTGATGCAGGATTTAAAGGCCGAGGCATTATTTTTTGAGGCAACAGCTTCAGACGCAGTGGTAAGCTTCTTGATTTTTTTGAGTGGTTATTGATCTTTTCTTCTCCTTTTTTTTTTTTTTTTTTTAACTATAGATGGTGGAGTTTGCTCTCCACCAGTCGAGTTCTTTTGATTCAAATTATCCATATATGTTTATATCAAGGTAGCCATTTTTCTGCTTTAAAAATGAGTACTTGGCAAATACTAACCATTTTTTAGAACATCCACGTTTCCATTATTGTTGTAGTGAGTTATAAGCATTAGTTATTCAAATAAATTAAAGAACAGAAAGTTCAGTTTTAATGGACTTCTTGTGACATTATTTTCTTAACTAGACCATAAATTTGATGTTAAATAATATTTCCTGAACCATGCCCAAAATATTTTTCTCCAAGTATGGTTACGAGACCCCCACTTTCACACTTGCCATCTTATTAGAAAAGGCCTTTTTTACTTTTCCCATTCCATCTCGGTGCATGGAAGATGTATACATCTGTATCTATGTCCACAATTCATTTGACTCTATGTAAGAGCATGCCTACATGATTTTATTATGTTTACAAACTTGGCTCTATGATGTAGGTATGGTTTTTCATGGAAAATGGGAATGACCAAAAACTGTCTAGGTGAAAGTTAAATCTGATATGTGATGAAATATTGCCATGGGTTCTTCATCCACATCTATTAGATTTCCGTTATACAGTTAAATCTGACATGTGATGAAATATTACCATGGGTTCTTCATCCGCATCTATTAGATTTCCGTTATACAGTTATACTTTTGGCCCATAAACAAGTTGCATGCTCAAGCTTCAGTCTGATAATGTTTGTGCCTCTGCAAAATTTGAAAATTGAACTGAATTGTAAATGGACCACGAAGATGAGGGGTGACATGTTACATGCAGCTGAAGTTTATTTTCATTCTGATGTAGAACTATGGGGAAAATTATAAGGTAGGGTTTTGTTTTGACTTCTGCCCTGACTTAAATGAATCAGTATGTGCTTTGCTTTTGCTGTACTAAGAAATTTCATTACAATGTAATTTGACCATGTCAAAATTGTGTGGAATTGGATTTCTTTTGGAAGCCTATCTTAGCGCATGGGGAATTCTCTTGCTAGAATTTTGTTTAGAAGCCTGTCCATCTTGAATTGGTTGGGCTTTGTATGATTTAAGAAAAAAGTAATACAAGGAAATATTTCAGTACTGTTCAGTTGGTTGTTTTTCTATTTCCATAATTTTTTTTCTGTTTGTTTCATTTTAGTTATATGATTTTTATATTTCCATAAAATGTTTGACAGGATGGTCTTGTAGAGATAAGGGAAGATTATGCTGAGGAAAGTCCTTTGGAAGTGGTACCTTTGACAAGTAGTATTCCATGTCCTTTCTGGGCAGTGAATTATTAAGCTTTGTGAATCTGACAATTCATTGGCCTCTTTCTTCTATATGTTGATATATATGATGGATGCCGTTATTTGTATTTCTTATTAGAAATGAAAGTTGTATTTTATTTGTATATTTTTAAAGGGGAAAAAAAATAAGAAAAGAAACGGTCATCTATCTGCTGAAGAATGGATTCTAGTTATTGATTTGATAGAATTTATATGAAATAAAGTTTTCTTGGTGGAAATTGGGCATGTCCATTGCAGAAGGAAAAACAGATGTGCATATGTTGTACAAGCTTTTTGGTCATTGTAGTCTGACAATTTTTCAGGTTGGCCTTTTATTAGCCTGAATCCTGATATTGTTGTCCTGAGAGTTGGAGGATCCGCATGCCTTTCACTCATCGTAAACAAGGAACAGTAAATTAAAAATCTGTATTTCTCCCTTGGTATTCGGCACTATTGTATGCCATTTCTCCCAAATTCAACATTGTGGTATTTTTGACATGGATATGTATAACGAAGCTGGAAAACATGTGGTACACATCCTTTTTGAAACATGATACTTGATTTTCTGACTTAAAAGTGATGTTTGCGACTGGTGCTGCTTACATTGAAATTGGTAATAGTACAAAATGTGGCATTAAAGAGGACTCATTGAGGAGAGGACATTTTTATTGGGATCTCCCCATGATCAAAAGGAGATATCAATAGGGAAAGAAGACATATCGTAACATAAACAAGATTGGATGGAACATACAATGGCATATTTGTCATATTGTAGAGAGAAGAAAGGAATGGAATGTTTAGTATGATATTGTCTTGCCATATATAATGTTTGCCAATTAAAGATATGAAAGATTTTCTCCTCTATTTGCTTTAGGCTTGTGATGTTGTGTCGGATATTGCTAAGTTGCAATTTTTTGTTGAGCAAGAACTCAGTACTGACAAATATCTGAAATTTCAGAGAATCCAAAATCAGATTCCTTTAATTTTCTTGTGGCAGACAACACAAAAGCTGCAATTGAAGATGATGAATATGCACGCATCTTGTCACGGATTGCTGAACTTGAACAACAGGAAGAAGAAGCTGAAAAAGCCAACGAATTTAACAAAGACAATCAGATAGAAAATGATTTGGCTTGCAATACAGTTCAAAGTTTTACTAACCAGGAAATCAGAAGTTCAAAGGTACAGGGTTTCACTTAGAAAATGACTGCACCTATAATCGGGAACTTATCTTTATTTGAACTTCTGTAGATCATACAGGTCACTTAGAATCATTCTATATGCTTCTGTTTTATTCTTTGCCAGCCCCGTAAACTTCCTCTATAAACTGTCTTGCTTTGCAATGCATGGCCATTTAATTTTACCTAATTGGCTTTTTTTTCCAAGCAGGTTGAGGATGCAAACTTGCAATCACTATCTAAAGGTAAATGTCATTCAATCATTATTTGTAAACTATATGCAATTTATGTATTACTGGATGTTGTTAGTGAGGTGAAGGCAACTGATCTCATTGCATAATAATTTCACTTGCATATGCTCCATGTCACTCTTAGATATGTTGAGATGAAGGAAAATAACTGAACATATAGCTCGAGTTTCTCATCCAACAATTACACTATTACGTTAACATATTTTTGGATGGACCCATTTGAAAATTATAAAGAGGTATATTGCTTTATTAAAATCTCATTGTAACGTGGTTGGACTTGTAGGAAAAATAATATAGTATCCAAGTGAACTATAAAATTAAGGGTTCACAGTTCTTGTAAATTCTAGAATTAAGTTATTATTGTGAAATTCAAATATTATTTACTTAAACATGACCCCTGGACAATCTGGATTGTATTGCTAGTATGTAGCAATGCACATTCATGTGCATGAGGTTTCTGTTGTATCTGTCTGTTGAGCTTGCTATTGCTTCATAGATCTTATCATGCTTGGTGGCTTATACTAACTCTTGTATTTCCTAGAGTGGTGAGCTCAGATTTTTTTTGGTTGAAAAGGACTACTTGGCCATAACATGTTTTGGAAAAGTAAACATTGTGAGCTCGAAAAGCTCTTGATTTATGTGAATTTAATAAAGATGTGAGCTATATATGAAATTTAATTGTGTCTAAGGCTTATCCTAGTTGATAGTGACTTCTTTGTATGCTATATGGTATACAGGAACAATTGGGTGCAAATTGCTAACTGAAACTAATCATGTTAAGTTGTTTACACTTAATAGCAGGTGCCTACGTTATTTTTACAGGCACGTCTGTGTCTTTTATTATGGTTTGCTTTATTGAACCGCTTGTTATGCAAAATTTTCATATGAAGTTTGTGTTAAAGATTGTTTGTTAATGCTTATCTATCTCAAACCTTTTGAACTCATTTTTACTCTAGGATATCTGAAAGGAAGCTCTAGAACTGGGTTTTACATGTAGATGTAAGGTGTAGCCATGTGTTACATGTGTATGAATACCTGTGTTGATTATAACCGTCTTAAATTAGTACCATGACAGGTTACTGTCACACGTTTTCTATAACGTGAATTTATGTCGTAAGTGTACAGTGTTAAGTTTTGTAATATAATAGTAGAGTTAAGTGTCAAACCCACAAGGATTATAATTTAATTCCTACCAAGTACTATAATTATTTTAGCTTTTACTTTATCTAGACGACCCCAATCTCAATTCAATGTTTTTATCCTAAACTAATATGAATGTTTAATATTAATAATTCAAATGAATTGAAAACAATTTATATGAGAATATCAATGCGAGAAGGCTAGAGATTGATTTCACCTCAACAATGTTTTTCAACTTTTATAATTACTTCTATCGATTTTTTCTGAATTCATAGGCAAGAATCATAAATTAAATTCTATTCCCTCTCTCGAGTGTTGAATATGACCTATTTCTATATTTTAATCCCAATATCTCTATTTCGAATTAACGCTATAGAAATTATAAACACGTGATTCTTAAATGAAATAAACCTCAAAGGAATTATACTTTCTCTCGAAACCTATAATTTCTTAGGTTGTATTATTCTTAGATCACGCCTAAATTTCCCTCTCTCGAGTGTCGAAATTTAAAGCATCAAATTATTCAATTATTGATTAGGTAATTGAAAGCAATGCGCAATAATTAACACAAATGAATTAACGGAAAAATCAAATGAATTAACTATAAAAGATGCCTCAAGTTCAGTTACAACAAATCCTAGATATTAAAATTAGCTCATGACTACTAAAAACAACATATTAAAATCTGAATTAAAGAACATGGAGAAGAAAAGAATAAGAAAAACTCTTCTGTCCCTCAAATTCTCCTCCAATTTTTTGTCATTTTTGCTCTAGATGATTTCTCTTTTTTGTTGTCTTTTAAGCCCTCGCTTCTCCTCGAGAATTAGGTTTTAAATGTTGTATTTATAGTATTTTGAAGTCTTGGAAGGGTTGGAGTCATGTTAGGCCAAGAAAACAGTCTAAAAAAAATAAAAAACCCTTTTTCTCGCACAACGGCACCTCGGCGCCCATGATTCTGTCTTGTTTCAGCAATGTGGGCGCCGCAGGTGGAAAAATTGCACTGCGCGTCCTTTAGTATTTTTATCATAACTTTTTCTTCCGATGTCCGATTTAGGTGATTCAAAATGATTTGGAAAGATAACTCAAAGGGCTACAACTTGGCTTCAGATATCTTTTTCCAATTCAAACGTTTGTTATGTCAAAAATTAGTCAATATGAGACTACAAATCTAGAGCATAACATTTTCGGTTGGAAAATAATGTGATCATACTTTGACTATATTCGATCTCTTTGACTTCTTTCTTCATCCAATTGACTCCAAGCACTCTCGAATCTTCATTTTGAGGTCCGACACAACTTTTGAGTATTTACACTTTAGTTTCCAAGTTTTGGATCTCTTACAAATTAGCCCTTTTCTCCAACTTTTGCCCACTCTTACTTATTTCCTTCAATTTTATGAATCTATATCACGACATCAAAATACACATTAAAACGTTCTAAAACTCGTAGAAATAAGTTAAATATCAAGTTTAGATAATATCTAAAGTATGAGTGAAATACACTCATCAGTTAAAGTACCTTTCAGTTATTTTCTTGCGTTGATTATTAATATGAATTGAAACATCAGTTGATAAAGAGATCTTAGAATAGGACTCTTGGTATTTGATCTTTTACCACAGTATATGGAAGACTTTTTAATCAGATTCTCAACAGCATGGAAATCAGTTGTATTTGTAAACTTGTGTCTTCTTGGGCATATTAGTTACTGTACTGGTAGCTTGTACTTTCTTTTATATGTAGTCTGATTCCTCCTTGATTAAACTGATTCAGATGGATCTTCACATGTCAACAGTCCAGCACTCAATGACTACAGTATGAAAAAAATGGTTTTGGAGCTTCCTGAAGTAAAGGAGAAAGTTCAGGATCCAGTTATGGCTGATAATAAAGTATGCTTCATCTCTTCTTGTAGTCGCTGTAATCCTTCTATTTATTGAATTATGGGCATATTTAATCTTTGATCCAAGTTTTCAACATTATTAGGTGTCACTATTACATGAAAATTCATGAGAGCATGAGATCATATAGATGTCTAAGATTTGGACCTTTTACCATGCCAAACATAACCTGTGTTGTTTAGTCTCTCCAATAATAGGAGTATGTATATTTTTTACATTTCTCGTTTTCTATTCTCTATAAACAACACTCAAGCTCTATAAAGTCTATTCATAGATAAATAGTGGCAGGCAGTGATTGCCAAGTGCATTGAAGTGTCTACTCATGATAATTAGAAGTGATTCCAATATCTAGAGGAGATGTGTTAAGAGTTAGCACATTACTTTCAGATCCTCTGCTAAATTATACGACGCCAGATCAGCTCAAACTAAGCTTCATTTTTAGCTCCTGTTTGATGAAGATTAAAATTGGAATTTTAGCTGATTTTGATAATAGTTAATGAAATGTGTGGTTGAAAAGTTGTGGGTCCCAAGAAATATGTGGTTAAAATTAATTAATCTATCAAACAGGGGCTTAATAAATTTGAGGTCTGCCACATAATCAATTTCATTGCTAGATGTAGTAATAGATTTAAAGCAATTAGACGACCCTCTCGTTCCTCCTATCTCCGAGTGCTTCTTGAATTGAGGAGTTAATGCTTAGCTAGGACAGGTCCTCTCTCCAGTGGATGGGTGGATGATAGCAGTGTTTAGATTGGGGTTTCAGTTGCTCCCGTTGCTTTCAGGCCTTATCCTGGATGGGTAATTAAATCTTGTGAACAAATTGAGTCCAAAATTGGAAACAAGATACGAGCAGAGGAATAACCAATCAATTAAAGAGCATGAAACCATTCTGTTTCAATATAGGTATGAGAAAGGGTGAGGGCAATAGGGCAGGTGAAGTGGTTGGATTTTGCGAGTTGTTCCAACCACTGCTGGATGTGATTCTTACGTTATCCCCCCAGAAACTTTGCGTGTGTGTCATGCCATTTGAGGTAGCCCATCCTAGCACTCATTCGTAATTCTCAGCGTTTATCACAAAACATGTGAATTTGGTTGTTACCATTCCCTCTTATGACATGCATCCAATTTATGTGACTATTTTCTGTTACAGGTTTCTCTTGCCTCTCGCATACCATTCAGTGATAGTAGCAAGGTATGTTTCAAATGTGTTCGCAAGCTTTCTAGTGAATTTAGTTTATATATTGTTGAGTTAATTTTTACTACTGTTATCATACAGGCTTTTACTGGTTCTATTGTAGAACACGCTCCCGACATTGGGAAAAACTCAGTTGAACAGCAGACTGGTGCTCGTAGCTCAAAACCTGTTTCAAGGTTTAAGATGCAGAGAAAGTAGATATATGATTTGCTTATCTAACTAGACTGGTGCTCGTAGCTCAAAATCTGTTTCAAGGTTCAAGATGCAGAGAGAGTAGATATATGATTTGCTTATCTAACTATGTAAAACTTTGACACTGTAGAAACCTGTTGATAACCTAAATACCCCTCCCTTCCCTTCAATTTAAAATATGACTTACTTGTCTTTCTTTTTGTTGAAACCAGCTAAACTATATTACTACTTCAAGTACCAAAGGCCCAAAATGGACATTAGTGCACCTTGAAGTTGGACAGGACAAGCATAACTGGGCTATTACTTTACGGCCCATTGTCTGGGCCAGATCAAAAGTAGCAGTTATCACTTAGCATGAAGTGCTGAATCTTACCTTGAAGCCCAACGGGGCTGGCAATTGGAGGATTTAAGTCCTATGGATCCTAAAAGCCCATACGGAGTTGGCTGATAGGACAGACAAAACAAAAGTTTTAAGCATCCGTTTACAAGTTTATAAATTATTTGTTAAAAAGAATAATAATGAATTTTACGAAATATATAGATAATGTTTTCAAATTTATAGTAATTATGAATGAGTGATTGAAATTAATATTTGATTTTAATTAAATTTATAATAAACTGATAAAATTAGTTATCCCTCTTTACTATTACAGTGATAAGTTTGCTGCATTTTATATTTTTAATCTTAATTTAATTGTAGTCACACTTTGAGATATAATTAATCTTTATGGTCTAGGAAATATGGATATATATATTCTTACTAATTGACACCATGTTATTCTCGTGTATATAGACATGAAAAAAAATTATATGTTTGATATATAATATTAAATTGGACGTGCTAAACAATGTAATTTTTTTTTCTTTCATTTATAACATCGAGTACTACTATTATCCAATAATTTATTCCAAGCATGTCATACGAGTAAATAAAATAAATCAAATGGGTTAATCATGCAATATCAAGCTTTTAGAAACACGGGGGAAAAAAAATCTTATCAAGAAAAAGTTAAAAAGGGCAAGAAAATGCAAAATCCAAACTAAAAATAAAAATAAAAAGAAAGAAAGATCGAGGGTGACCTTTAAAATGGGACGGAAAATAGAGAGGAAGAGGAAAATGAAAATAATTGTGTTACTTTTTGATTAATTGTTATTGTAATTCAAGGAGGTTTGAGGGTGGAGTTGCGTAATGGGTGGGACAGAAAGTCCGGTTCTTGCTCCTTGATTTACTGCAGGTAATTGTGGAAGAAAAAGAAAAGCAATTATGTGAATTATACTTATTAATAAATTAATGTTATAAACTAAAGAGAGAACAAAAGAGAAACGTCAATAAATTTGTGTGTATTTTATTGACAACCAAAACCTAATATTTATATGAAATCATTAGAGATACAATAGTAATAATTTATAGAGTTAAAGGGATACAATTGTCATTTACTGATAAACTTACTATTTACAATATTTCCCTTGAATGATACATTACAAAATATTTCTCTCGTTAAATCAAGAAAATTCAGTGGGGGCAAAACTTGATCGAAAGAAAATAGTACAACTGCTTCCCCTAATTTCAATTCTTATATCAATTAATCCTTATCTTGTACGACAATGTATTGAAATAACATAGTTTTCATGCGACATATTTATCAACTTTTGATGACTGTAGTAACATGATGATTTGGAAAATAACTCTTATTGATCTCTTCGAGAGTCTCATACATATATGAGTATTATATTGAGGGTAAATATCTCGCATGTTGTGGACATTCATCACACAAAGAATGTCTCGTTAAAATTTTATTAGGAAAAATTCTGTGAGAAAAATCATAATGAAAGAAACATATTATATTATTTTTCTGAATAAACCACTAATATTGTTTCATTAAAAACCTTAATAGGAAAATCCAATGAGACAAAACTTCGATCAAGGAAAAAAGAGTATAATACGTATTTACTCTCCCTCATGATAATATTACTTGAATTATGTTTCAAACATATTAAATCATTCCAAGATAGTATCAAAATCATACAAGATAAAATGTCTATAATTACATTTATTACATGCATATCAAATTTTATGCATTGTCACGCTAATGAAATAGAGATTTGTGTTTATATTCTCCACATGATAATTTATTTATTTATACAAGTTTTCATGAAATTCATTATGTAAAGAAATGTATATTTCATATTACGACTTTATTTTTTTCATTTTCATTTTACATAATTATATACTTTTAAGAGTTCAGATTGTAAATTCAAAAACTTCAGGTAAATTTAATTTTACTAGGAATGTATCAAGATATTTCAAATTTCTTTAGTAAATTCAATTTTAGTATAATCACGTCATTTTATTTGGCTAATCATTGCTTCGATCAATATGTTTCGACGAATTTATTTCGATTCTTCTCTATTCATAATATGTTGCAGTACATCACGTACAGAAATGTTGTCGTCAACTTTTTCTTTTTCGATTCTATTATTTTCTATAATAACATTACTTATTAAAATATCTCAATTTTCAACATATCAGGTGCTTCAACCTCTTATGGACTTTTATAATTTGTTATGTTTAAATACTTATCAAGAGCATGTACCTCCTTAATGAAACTATCTTTGCTAATTGTTCCATTTTTGTTTGGATTTTTTTATATTAGAATTACGCTTCAAGCGTGTCATAAATTTATCAAATATAATATTAGCTAATTGTCCTTTCGGATATTAATTCGAGTTGGAGCATTTAAAGTTGGTGTAAGATATTGTTGATCTCTTTACTTAGTAAATGTATTTAAATAAATTATCTTTCGAACTTTTGATTCGAATTATCTTTTGCGACGATTTAAATAATGATAAATTTATACATTACTTCCAACTTTTTTTATTCCTTCTCTAATGCTGAGAGAATTGTCCAATCAAATTGACTATCAACAAACTGCATGATAAAAATATCACTCATTAAGGATAAGAGTTCAAACTACGCATTTATTCTCAGCATTCTTTACTTTTCATCTTAGTACAATGCTATTGAGCAATTATAAATGTATTGTACTATCAAATAATTAGATGAAAAAAATTAGATTTCGATCATAAGCCAATTATAATATGGAGAATTTAATGTTGACATGATGTATAATAACATTTCTTAAACAAAAATTGCAATTATTTTATTTTCAATTAAATTAATTAGAGGCGTTTAATATGCAATATTATTAAACTATTTGCCTACATCTCAACTGAAACTTATTAAAATGTTGAGATTTAAGATTACTAGTATCAATAAGACACACAGTATTGATTGTATAATCTGAAAATTATGTTCACTTCAAACATCATATGAGAATTTTTTGGATTGAAAAATCTTCTGATTATTAGTTAAATGTTTATTTAGATTTTTAATTTCGCATCATTATTAATTTAGTAATAGTCAAACTGATCATACTAAACAATAAAATCAAATTGAACTTTTGGTTCAATATAGTGTTTGTTTCAATTATGCCACACATTTTAGAAATTTTGCATATTTCTCTTTAATTTAATAGAGAATAAATTACTATCAAAAATAAAATTTGATTCTCCCACATAACGCAACATTGACTATTTTATAATATCAAAGCAATAGTTTTCTAGGATATTGATATATACGTAGTCATGATTATTCACAAGTACTAGAACAATATTCTTAAGGAATATAGATACATTTAAATTAATTATAATATTCTTCTAAAATAGTAATATGTATAAATTTGTGCTTCTTTAGAAACAAAAAACGGTAATCTTCAAGAATACTAATATGTATAATTTTTGTTTCTTCTGGAGTAATATATCGATATTCTTTAAGAATATTGAAATTATAATGTCATGCTTTTTAGGAGCATATAATATTCTTTCTAGAACACATATATAAGATGAGTTGTGTTTCTTCTAGAACATCAACACTATATTCATTTAGTACAAATATAATTTTTAGTTTTGCTTCTTCAGGAGTATAAGTCAAATCAAAATATTCAATTAATATAAAAATTCACAAATATAATATATAATAGAAATAGAAAGACTTTTAAAGAATATACTTACTTGAATTTGAAAGTTTTATAAAGTCTTGAACATATGACAAATCTTATATTCTTCAAAGATGAAAAAAAAAAATAAAAAATTTATAGTATTTAAATTTTTTTTCTACTATTCACGTAGCTATTTCTCACAAATGAATCGTCGAATTTTGATAGGAACAATTGGATTTGAAGCAAAATGAGTTATGAACACCATGTCCAAATTTCATGACGATTAGTCCACGATACACTGAGATATCTACATTTTTTATCACAACTGTGCAGTTTGTCTAGATTCTGCGAATTTCTATACTGTTGATTTTGAAACAATAATACAATTCTTCCATAATATATAGAATCAATATAGGGTTAGCGAACTTGGAGTTCGTAATAATATTTAATTAATTCATTCTTATAAATGTTTAGTACATGCTAGAAGGAAGTGTTGGGAGTTTTTTTTTTCTACTGCTTTGACCAGATATAAAGGAAATTATTAAAGATATTCTATATTATTTTCTTGCATCATCTCAATGTGATATCTATTGCATCGGATATTATAAAACTTGACGAATTTCTTTTGAATCTGCTAGAATAAAGTATATCGTCAATATATAATTTTGTATTATTTGATAAAATAATAAAATTGCTTTCGAAACCTTCAACGATATTCGATATACTTGATATCGTATTATCATTATTTTCGACTAATATTAAATCCAAAATATATTTTTTATCTTGAAAAATAGTGTGCATATTTGCACTTTCAATTAAACAAATATCTTGACAATTGTGAATGGTAGGGAAACGCCTTTTGACCCGGATGGAAACCCTTTTTTTTTTTTGCCTTTGACCACACTTTATATATATAAAAAACTTTAACAAAATATTAATATTGCTATTTCTTATTTGGATGTGCTATGTGTACATACACATGTCATTTTCCTTCTTATTTTACCCTTCTAAACATATGAAAGATTCCTTCTTCCAGTTTTGAAAGGTAGCCTTTTTTGTTTTCCAAACACACAGTTTTCACAAAAATTCAATTTTTTAATATTGTCATTTTCAAAACAACCAAGATTATTCAAAATAGTCAGTCCATTTTCTAAAATGTGGCCAAGTCTTTTATGCCAAATTAAAGACTTGTTAGACTCAGAGTTTAAAGCTGCAGAACAATGGCTTACCTTAGATTCAGCAGAGACAGTGTATATATCATTTATTTTAATAGAGGAGAACACATTTTTATTGTCTTGTTTTAGTCTTAGCAGATCTTTATGAATCATGAAATTGTACTTGTCATTTAATTGTCCTAAGTAACTTAGGTTTCTTTTAAGCTCATGCACATATTTAGTGTTGTCAAGTTCAAGAATGTAGTTATTCAACATCAGTTTAATCTTTCCAACTCCCTTTATTTGACAACTCATGTCATTTCCCATTTAGATTTGTCCTCCATTGAGGTCAACAAACTCAGAAAAACATTCTCTAGTTGGAAACATGTGAAAGGTACAGCCAGAGTCAAGGACCCACTCCTTTGGGTCTCTTCTGGTTGTACTCACAAGAACTACCATTTGAATATCAGGTTCATTCTTGCAGGCCAGAGCTGCAGAACCATCAAAATTGTCTCTATTTTTCATATTTGAAATTTTCTTGAAACAATCTTTTATTACATGCCATGTTTTACCACTGTAATAACATTTACTGATTTGGTTCTTGAATTTTACATGACTTTTATTCTTTTCTTTGAATCTAAAATTTCGAGTTTTTCCTTTCTTGTGAGGATTGTAATTATATATGGGTTGTGTCATGAACCAACCCCGATATTAAGAACGTTTTGATATCACTTGTTGAGAAAATCGGTCAAATAATTAAAGACGAAAAATATAGATAACATTAAATTTAATGGATCACACAACAATATATGGAATTTAATGGATCACACAACAATCAAAAAAATTGTGGAAGAGGAGAATTTGCTATACCAAGAAACAAACAATTGTCTTACAAGATCTTGATCCTCTCAATCTAATATGAACCATTCTTTTTTGTTTTTAATGTATTCAACAATGATCTAATTCTTATAATCTCTCTTGAGTCTTTTCTTTTCACCTTATAAAGTGTCTATACCTTATGGAATATTTATAGAAGGTAAATCTCGAAGTTGTGGAGTCCAAGATGAAGAAGAAATCCCAAAATTCGAATAAAACGGAAAAATCGCGATCAACAATGCCTAAACACTACTGTTGCAACGTTTAGGCACTAGGTGCAGCGCGCTACATTGCAGCGCTTGGGCGCTAGGTCTCGGGTTAACATTTCAAAACATGCTTTTTGCCATCCAAGAGTCAATTTTCAAGCAAAACTCCTAATTATTATTGAAATTTGATCTCCACAACTTAGGACTCTACAAACCTAAGTACCTTAGACTTCCTTCAATCAACTAAATTCCAAATCACTTGGATTCCAATCAACCAAATACTTCCAAACTAAGATTAAACAAGCTTCATTCATGCAACAAACTTTTGAATCACATAGAATTTTTGTCACAAAACCTAACAAAACTCCACATTGACACAAATTACATAACAATGAATTAGATCTCTACTCTTCAAGTCATTCTCCAACTCTTCCACCATATCCCAACCGGACACCCCATGCCCCTTTCGAGCATACTCAACAACTGTGAATTACATCCAAGCCTTGCATACCAGCAGAACTACCTAGCGCACCATCATTGCTTGAATCATCCCATTCACTTCCAGCTCCAACTGAGTCAATAAACCTGTTTGAACCACCATAAGCAACCCCAACTATACCTGAGTTGTCAAAACCTGCTCAAATCACCATGAGCAACATGATCAATAAGATCACAACCAGCTCCACCTGAGCTACTAGAAGGTTTCCCAATATTATTGTCCAAATCACCACGAACAACCCGATCACTACCAACTCTACCTGAGTTACAGCTTACTAAACCATAAGTTATAGCTGCTTTCTCTGTGATCACCGAGCCTTCCAACACTTATAACCGAGACTTTATCTGCCCCCTTAACACAACCGAACACCCTTGCTAACTTCAGAACTCCATCTCTACCGGTATACCTGTACCCTTTTGAATCAAGAGTACTCAAAGAGATAAGCTTTCTATTTATACCTGAAACATGTCGAACCTGGCCAAGTGTTCTAACTATCCCATTTAGTATCTTGATTTTAACGTTACCAATCCCAACTATTCCACAAGGCTCATTGCTTCTCGCCATCACAGAACCCTTTGTAACTGTTTCATATGAAGAAAACCAATCCCAAGTTGAACACATATGAAAAGTGCAAGCTGAATCAAGAATCCAATCATCGTCAAGGTTGGAGTCACGTTCAGTAATCACCAACAAATCTCCATCACCGTTCTCTTCTACGAGATTAACATTATCGAAATTTTCTGATTGATCATCTTGATCAGTAGTAGCAAACCTCTTCCGCCAGTAGTAGCAATCCCTCTTCATGTGTCCCTCGTTGTTGCAATACCAACAGACTATACCGTTGTTGCTATTCTTGAATCTGTCCCTTCTATAACTGCCCATTTTCTTCTTACGAACAACAAGACCCTCTCTATGAGCCTCAGAATCGACGACCAGATGTTTCATCTTCTCCTTAGAATAAAGCGCATCATATACCTCGTCAATTGTAAAAGTATCCCGACTATAGAGAATTGTATCGCTAAAAGTCATATATGAAGGTTTCAACGAGCATAACAATATCAGCCCTAAATTCTCTTCATCATACTCAACCTCCATCATTTCCAAATCAGCGCCGATTTCCTTGAACAGTGATAGACGACCTTCCAGAGATCAACCTTCCGTCAAGTAATGAGAATACACGCACTGCTTCAAGTGTAACTTACTTGTTAAGCTCATTGTCATGCAAAGCTACTCAAATTTCAACTACAATGCATCATCACTTTTCTCCTTTAACACGCCCTGAAGAATTTCATTAGAAAGATGAAGATATATCTGAGATAGGGCTTTCCGATCCATCCGCTATTTTTCTTCCACAGTCATTATTGCAGGCATTCTATCAATTCCCAACAAGGCATCATCAATGTCCAATTGAGTAAGAACCGATCGCATCTTAATTTGCCATAATGAAAATCTACTATTGCGATTCAAAAGCGAAATTTCAAAGTTGTCATCCCTGAACAATCAACCTTGTTCCAACCTCGCTTTAATAATCAATTTGGACCCCCCAAGAAATCGACAAAAAAGGCTCTGATACCACTTTTTATGAATCGATCCTGATATCAAGAACGTTTTGATATCACTTGTTGAGAAACCGACCAAATAATTAAAGATGAAAAAAAATATGGACAATATAAAATTTAATGGATCACACAACAATCAAGAAAATTGTAGAAGAGGAGAATTTATTATACTAAGAAAAAAATAATTTTCTTACAAGATTTCGATCCTTTCAATCTAATCTAAACAATTCACTTTTGTTTCTAATGTATTCAACAATGATCTAATTGTTATAATCTCTTTTGAGTCTTTTGTTTTCACCTTATGAAGTGTCATACCTTGTGGAATATTTATAGAAACTAAATCTCGAAGTTGTGGAGTCCAAGACAAAGAAGAAGTCCCAAAATCTGAATAAAATAAAAAAATCGAGATCAGGTTACTGTTGCAGCGCTTAAGCGTTGGCGCTACGCCTAGTGCTTAGGCGCTATGTGCCTATCGCTTGGGCGCTAGGTCTCAGGTTAACATTTCAAAGTATGCTTTTTGCCATCCAAGAGTCCATTTTCAAGCAAAACTCCTAATTATTATTGAAATTTGATCTCTACAACTTAAAACCTACAAACACTTTAGACTTCTTCCAATTAACCAAATCCCAAATCACATGGAATCCAATCAACCAAAATGGAATCCAATCAACCAAATACTTCTAAACCAATATTAAACAAGTTTCATTCATGTTACAAACTTCTAAATCACGTAGAATTTTTGTCACAAAACCTAACATGTTGTTTCTTATTATGATTCAGTTTCTCTTTTATGTGTAACACTTTCCCATATTTATAGTCTTTTGACTCACATTTCAACTCAAGTTCTTTGTTCCTCAGAGTTGAGGTTAATATATCAATAGTAAGATCTTGTCCCCCATATTCTAAGGCATTTTTGATGTCTGTATATTTATCACTAAGTGAGTTCGGTAAAGCAACAACTTGTTGGTCATCAGAAAGCTTCTCATCACAATTTGCTAGGTCCTGAATCAATTTTCTGAATCTGACAAGATTTCCTTCCAAATCAGAGGAGGGATCAAACCTAAAGTTATAGAATTGGTTCAAGAGATAACATTTGTTTGACATAATCTTAGTCAGATAAAAAGCTTCTAACTTATTCCACAAAGCTTGTGCAAAGGTAGTCTCACTGATCATATTATTAGATAAGTGTAAGAAAAACTCCATACAGTATCATCTAATTGTTGTCTCCTATGTGCACTAGTTTCTGCAGCCCATTGACCATCAAGGGCTGCAAAACATCTTTGTTGTAGTAATATAGCTCTCATCTTTTGGCTCCAGAGACTAAAGTCTCCAGTCCAATTCCATGTCTCAAGTTCAAATTTATGTACAGTAGACATGATGACAGATATGTATACAAAATTGCAGTTATACAGCACACATAGTATAATGATTCAAACACTTTACATAATGAACAAGATAAATGAGCAGCTGAATAAAATAGATAATAACAAATATATCCTTTTATCATGCAATTCACAAATCAATGTTATAAACAATTCAAATATATGTTATCGTTTGAAAGGTTTAATGACTGGTAACCCTAGGTTCCACTACTCCCTCAGATTCCCAAATCCTCGTAGGAGATCTTGGACAAAGAAAAGCAATGGAAGATCACTTACCTTAATAACCAATTCCAAACTTAACTAAAATATAGCAAATTAAAGAGGAGGGTTTTTAGAAAATACCAGAGTTTAAAACCTCAATGTTTTAAAATGAGGGAAACAATAAGAGAATACCAGAATTGCACCAAGACTTCCAATACAGGTGCAAGAAAACAACGAGTTACCAAGACTCAATGAGAACTCAGCAGTGAGTTACGAACTCGGCAGGAATTGGTATGAGTTACCTCAACTCGCCCAGACTTAATACGAGTCAACAAACCACCAGAATATAGTAGTGAGTTAATAGCAACATTCATTTAGTAAAATATTGCAATAGATCCTTTTAGAAACATTTAATCAACGAATGTTGCCTTTTGTGTGTGTTGCAAAATGCCATTTTTGGTGTAGTGAACAAATATGGTAACGATAGAATCCGTCACCAATTTCTCAAAAATTAATTGCTAATGGAGTCTTGAGGAAGACAATAGTTTTTATCTGTTTTTATATTTATATACTTTTTCTTCGCTATTTTGATGTTAAATTATGCCTTGATGGAGTCAAGTTGTCTAGAGGGAATAATATCTTTTTAATTAAGAGTGCCTTAACTAAACAAATTCACTCATTTCACGCATTTCTTTTGGTCATGCCTTGGTTGCTGTTAGGCCCCGAAACAACTTATTCTAAGCATCGAATTTTACAATAACCACAAAATTGCAGAAATTAAAGAAAATCACAACACAAGGATTTTTCGCTCCTAACGGCCCGAATGTTCAGTCTTGCGACCTAATCACCTGTTGAGAATCTACAATGAGATATAGCTCTAGATCCACTAAGAACAAACCAAGAATCACTACAGAATGTACGAAGTAACCAACAGTTTCCTCAAATTTTATCTCGCCTCTTCTACAAACGTAATCACACAACCCTCAATCTCTAAATGATTATACACGACAATCAAAAAACTCACAAAGAATTAGAGATTGAAGAAACCACAAAGATCGATTACAGATTTTACAAGAGAAAACCCTAACCATCACTCAGAGAAAGGGAGAAACACGAAGAGACTGAAGGCAGAACCATCTGAAGAAGTCAAAGTGCCAAGATCAAGTCACGTATCTATCCAACTCAACTATCACAATCCAATGGTCAGAATGCAGTCACGTGTAGGGCAGATCCTCAACCATCAAGAGGCCAAAAGACGCGTTTCATTTAAATGCATTTTAACAAGTTCTGACCGAATTGTACAAATGGCCCAACAGGTCAAGTAATAGTGAGACAACCCAAATACATTAACAGTTGCAATAATCCAAACCTATTGTATATTTTGCACTCAACCATGTATACCCTCTTAATGAAAATCTTCAAAAAATTTACTATCCTAAATAATTCGGGTTTGATGCAACAGGCAACTGCTCGATACATCTATGGCACATTAAATAATTCAAGCCTGATGATATCGAATATGATTGGGCTGGTGGAACAAATGGCTTTAGCTAATATCCCAATTAAAAGATTGTACTTTACGGTGCCTGGAGTACCGTAGGTATTGTATACTGCCATATAATTAGTTTTTCTGTATTTTTAGCTTATAATTGTAAAATTAGATTCAGTTTCAGCTCTCAGATACATACAACTCGATTCTCGAATGAGATTAATTGATTATAGTCTCTTTGATATGCTTGATAGAGGTTTTATTTTATTTTATTTTTTTAAATTTCAATGCTGGAATTTTATATATCTACATTGAATTCATTGGTTCTTCATAACGTGTTGTGCATGCTGAATTATGCAGAGTCTTCAAGTAACAATTGTGAGTTATGTGGACAAGCTGAGAATTGTCATGTCGGTGGAGAAAGGTTTCATCAATCCAAATAAGTTCAAATCATGCATTGAATATGCCTTTGATGCAATTTCTAAAGCAACGCTAGAGTGAAGCTCAAACTATATTGTAGTCTTAGATTAATTTCTGCTTGGTTTTAAGTTCATTTAGAATTTGGCCGGATATTAATAATTGGATTAGTTTACTGAAAAATTTAAGGTTGTATCCTTTGAAACTTTTCTAGTATTTGTTTGATGAGAAGCGTATGTCAATTTTATTCACTTTCTCCATGCCCCCTATCAAAATGTCTAAATGGAATTTATTCTTTCATCCTTTTTTTAATCTTGCAAGGGAATATAATTTCTTTCCTAGAATATTGGCTTCTATATTTGGACTTGAGTCAAAGGAAGACACATCTTATTAACGCTTCAAGAAGTTGATCAATTGTATAACGAGGGCAATGGATGATACTTCAACTTTGTTTTGAAGTTTTACTTACCGCGTTGATGTTTTTATGCTATAAAAATATATACATATTTTTTTAATTATCATAGAAAGCTTGGTCTCTATGCATTGTAATATTTGTCTACTATAGAGAACATGCTATAGAAACACACTCGAGCCCTTTCTGCATAAGATTCAATCTTGTTTAATACTAGTACCATGATCCACTACTCACACAAATACACGAACAACAACATAGTATAGTGAATATTTTGCCAAATCTCATACTGACTCTATCAATTTCAACATCAACAGTTTTAGTAATAATTTATCTAAAAAAATAAAGATAAATTGATTTGGTTGCTTTGAGAATTAGCATGCTAAGTTTTGACCTGCTTCCTTTAAAATGTCATCTAATCAGAGAAGGTAACTTCAGAAAATTGTATAAACTGACTCAAAAACCTTTTTTTTTTGTCTCGAAAATAGCTTTTGATGAATGGGGGTGTCTAGCACATCTTTTTTCCTTGCCATGTAAGCATTTTACGATAATATGATATACTTTTTAGTGCAATTCATAGCCAATTAAATATCCTCTTAGAAATATAAAGTCTGAAAAACAACATCGGTATGCAGCACATTGGACAAGAAGCTGTTCACGCCATTGTTGGTGGATTTCAACATCTATAATTATTAAAATAATCTGTCATCATGTAAGAAAAGATAGTACAACTTGAATTTGTTGCTCGAGGATGTAAAAGAATTGCATACCAAAATATTTTTAAAACTGTGCAAGAAGTCAAGAATGCAAGATTGGTGTCAATAATGTAAATATAGGCATGCGAGTTGACAGTGTAGTTCCCAAATGTTTGTCTCTTTTCCTAATTTAAGGAATAAAAAATTTGTGGAATCTGTTGGGAAAATAATGTAATTTATGGAATTTATCGTGCTCAAATTTATGTTCAAATATAACTATTTGGTAAGTGAAAAATTGGATAGAGTTTCAACTAACTCAATGAAAGAAATAAAGCAAAAATTAATATGGCCAAGGCAAGAATTCGACCTTTTTTCCTTAGGACAATAATGCTTCGCACTACTGCTGCAAGTCTTCATTTTCTAAGATACGACTTTGACTTGTAATAGTAGAACTTCAAATTCCAAAACATGACGAACTTACTAATGTTTTGATCTCTATAAATCGGAGGAAAATTAAATTATTCAAGAAAATAATATTCGGGATTGAAATGCAAATTATGAAATAGTGCATGACGTAAAGGAATACACCCTTCATCCTATAAATAGGTTTGCTTCCATTTTCACATAGCTTTAAAAAAATGTAATTAATATAGTTGACAATATAATTTTTTTCTTATATTTTCCCAATATACCCTTACATTAAATAATGATTTAAATAGAAATAGTTCATATTTGTTGATAATAAGACACATTAAATAAGAATATAACATAAAATTAAAAAATTAACTATATTCTCAGCAAGGAAAGTGACATATAATTAGTAACGACAAAAAAAGAGACTAATCCTATCCTTATGGGAGGGAGGAAGTATTATGTTGTTCGAGAGAATCCAAAGTAATTTTGGAATAAATAAAATTCTGTACATGGAGGTCTATCTATAGAAGTTGAAATGTCGTGTTTAAACGACATAACTACAGAAAAGTTATGTCTTAAATAGTCACAACCTGTCTCGATAGCATTAGTTGAAAATAAATAAATTGTATTGATCAAAATTTCGAGTACAACTACTCCGAACATATTCGAACTTACAGAATTAATGTTACAATCGGTCTAATGACCCAAAACAAAGAGATTGAAAATCAATCAAACCAAATATCTTCGTCTAATCATAGAGCTACCTACAAGTTGGTGCCTTTGCGCTAATCAATCTTTTGAGCTTTAAAAATTGCATTTTTCAGTTTTAAGAATTTTTTCCCGAAAACAAGTTTTAAGACTTCTAAATATGGAGTCTTGACCTTTTTATAATAAAATAGTATTAAACATGTTTACTTAGGGTTTTATTATACATTGAGAAAGAAATATATATCATATTTAATTGTGTTTAAGGATAGTTAAATTTATTTTTAAATTAATTATTAAACAAGTAATGTATTATAGAAAATTAATTTTTGCATTTAAATAGGATAAGAGACGTAAAAGGTTTGGGTTCATCTCAATCTACTACTTCAACATTGGGGTCCAAACAAGATTAAATGCATTGTTATATTCTTGCACATTTTAGTTTAGGAAATAGTTGACATTAAATGTCTGATTAATTGTAGATGTTGAAATTAGCCATCAAGAACATGTCCAGGTTCTTGCTCATGCTGCTAGGAATCAATGTGATTTTATTAGTTTCACGCATTTTGTTTGTAGTTCTACAATTAAGTACTTTGACAATTAAGCAAGTCTTATTTAGTAGAATCGTGATTATATGGAATACCATTAATCTAATACTATATACAATGAATTGTCTTTAGACACAAGTAGTTAGCAATAGTTTTGGTGCTTGACCAAATGACGACTTACTTTGATACACCTTCCTATGCTTGACATATCGATCTAGATTTGAAACAATAAGACTGCACGAACCATCCGTGTTAACTTTTTGACACAACCTATCCACAAGTCCATTCAAACATTTAACATAATTCATTGTAAAATATATTTGCTTGTTTTGTTTTTAAAACCCATTTATGTACGCTGTATTAGCCATTTTCAAGAATAAACTGTGTGAGATTAGTAGAAGTTGTGGTCATTCTTTTGCTGCCTACCTAAACAACAAAGATACAAGATCGTATAAGTACAACACAATTCATATTTAACGATAGAATATGTTTTCTTGAAATCTTTATCGACAACCATTTTCGATGAAATAATACAAATATGACTTCATGAAAATAAAATCATCATTAAAAGTAAAATTTCTAGTTAGTTGACTCTGGAACGTATCATCCAAATGAAAAGTCAATAATTCTAGTTATTCTTTCAATAATTCTCTGTGTGTGTGATACATAGCTGGAGTGCTTGAGGGGTTGTGAGGCACATGTACCATGCCTAACGTATTGAAAGCAAGAATAAATAGAGAAAGTGTGACACAATTGAAGATGACATACTACAAGAGATGATTATGTACATTGAACATATAGGATATCAAAACAACATTTTATGCGTGTATTGTTGTAGGATAAAAAAAACACGAATCTTGTTATATGTATATGAAGATTTATATAATGGATTACATAATATCACATATCACTGTATTATTTTCCAATTTAAAATAAAATTAACTTTTTCATCCAATTTTTTCTCTCCATATCATTATGTAATCCATTATATACATTTTTTTTTATGTAGAAATCTTGTGCAAAATCTTACACTGTCTTGGATTTCAAATTTAGGACTAAATTTCTATAAATATATCAAATCAGCTGGAGGATGAACATCCAAAATACTATGGAGTTCGAACCAGAAGAAGCACTAGAGCCGATGAGTCCTAGTGCTCAATATCTGAAGAGCTCAACATTATCACTAAGTATTTTAGGTGTTATGGAACTAGAAGTTCCAATTGATGAGTCCATTGCCATGCCATTCCTCAGAGAATTATTCATACCCATTAATCGTCGCTTTTCCTCAATCATGGTGAGTTGTTTGATGCTCGTCGTTTTTGTTTTCAAGGTTGGGGCTTGACCGTGGTAAAATCATGTTACTAGTGTTCGGGAATAAACTTAAATGTTTCGTTATAATCCTTTGACAGACATGTTTCAAGTCTGTATTTCATTCAATAACTAGTTGTCGAAAACATAGTGATTATAATATTTGTATCTAGGTGTACACAAAATGGTGAGTTAATAATCAAGAAGTGAATTTTTGTACTTCAAGCAGGTTTCCGAGGAGAGAGGGGCAAAGAAATGGAAAATGGTAGAGGTAAATCTAAAAGATCATGTAAATGTACCAGTTCTTCCCAGTGGCTTGTCAACTGATTATTACGATGAATGCTTTAATGAGTATTTATCAAAACTAGCATGGGAGCAACTTCCAGAAAATAGACCTTTGTGGGAAGTTCACATATTTAACTATCCAACAAACCATGCAGCTGGGAATATGATATTCAAACTTCACCATTCACTTGGAGATGGCTATTCTATGATGGGAGCCCTTCTATCTTGTTTACGAAGACTTGACAATCCTTCTATGCCATTAACATTCCCATTGCGTAGTTCTAACCAGAAGCCTAATCGTAGCAGCCATGGTTTTCTGAGGCACGTGAACAGGTTTTTTTCAGGGTTGATTAACACTGCATACGATTTCGGATTTAATCTATTGAAAAGCAGTTTGATTGAAGACGATAAATCGCCTATTAGATCCGGGCATGGAGTTGAATGTGGACCATTTTCTGTAACTACAACTACCCTTTCACTTGAACATATCAAGGAAATCAAGACCAAGCTTCAAGTGGTAAGTTCTTTGGGGCTTCTTATTCTTTCTTGTCTCCTTGTTTTCTTATTGTCAATTTTCTCATCTTTTTTTTCATTTGCTCGTGTAAGTTCGTTCATTTAAGGATTGCATTTCTTTCACAGACGATCAATGATGTGATTACTGGGGTAATCATATTTGGAACCCGATTGTACATGCAACGAGAGAATCAAGATTCAAGTAAAGCGAACTGTACAGCACTTGTACTACTCAACACTAGGGCCATTGGAGGTTACAAGTCAGTGAGTGAGATGAACAAACCTAATGCAGAAATGCCATGGGGTAATCGTTTTGCATTCTTGCACGTTTCTATTCCCAAATTGACTGCCTCTGAATTAAACAATCCACTCAAATTTGTTGACAAAGCCCGTCAATTAATCAAGAGGCAAAGAAATTCTGCATCAGTTTATCTGAGGGGTCAGTTTCTTGACGCCATCACAAAGTTTAGAGGTCCTGAGGTATGTATATTGATTTTCCATGTAAAGAAGCTTATCTGATCTCATGTTTTACCAGAGTTTGCTAGTTTCGTACGAGCAAGAGTTCGTTAGTCACTATAATAAAACAGATATGGTAATGATAGAATCCGTCACCAATTTCTCAAAAATTAATTGCTAATGGAGTCCTGAGGAAGACAGCAGTTTTTATCTGTTTTTATATTTATATACTTTTTCTTCGCTATTTTGATGTTAAATTGTGCCTTGACAGAGTTAAGCTGTCTAGAGGGAATACTTTCTTCTTAATTAAGAATGTCTTAACTAAACAAATTCACTTATTTCAAGCATTTCTTTTGGTCATGCCTTGGTTGCAATAATCCAAAACTAATGTACATTTTACACTCAACCATGTATAACCTCTAAATGAAAATCTTTCAGAAAATTTAC
>CAIGRB010032698.1:0-13351 GCA_903798255.1 Fraxinus quadrangulata | reverse complement strand
TGAATTGAGAATCAACGAGTTTGAATCGATTATTGATTCTAGACCATGCCAAGAATCGAAGAACCGAATAAGAATTGAATCTCCCTAATATTTTTTTTTTATCATAAATAAGTTAAATTATTATTTTGTAAATAAATTTGCTAACTAATTAATTTGTCTCAAACCCAAAATATGATTTTTCTAATTTAAAGCCAAATTCCAACTAATCAAATTAGAAGCTTGGCTGCGCCTCTCTTCATTATTATGAGCTCTCTATTCTCATTTTCATGTGATTTTTATAATCAAATCTATAAAGAACTCAACAAAAAGAGGCACAAAAAATATCACAGGATCTGACTACGTTATTTTGTTATAGCTAAAATTAAACATGTTATTAGTTGAATTAATGTAGCGTTGTTACAAATATTAAATAATTTAATTATTGTACGAAAATCGAGAACCGAACCCGAACGGTTCCAATTATTAAATACCCGAAAATTCGGGTTCGGTCCTAATGAGAACACCAACCTTGTAAACCTTGTACAGAAACTTCTGTTGAACTCCACCACAACATCATGGTAACATTCAAAACTTCTACACCAGGAGCGGGAAAAAAAACGAATTTGTAATTGCACTTGTATACACTGATTGTGCTTTTTTTGGTTGGTGAATATGTTCCGTTTGGCAAGGTGGCATTTTCTTGGGTCGATTGATTCACACCAATGAATTTATGGTAATGCCTGCAACTATAGTAGCTAAATTGTCAATTTGGTTATGAGTGTTTATTTTTTTATACACGTTTTGCCTTTGACTAAAATCCTGTAATAATGTTTTACATGTTTAAATAAGTTCTGTTTGTGAAAAAGTCACAGACAAATACTATAAATTATAGAACAACACGATCATTAGGCATTACTGTACATTATCTTGATTGGATAGGCTTTTTGGGGAATGGTAAAGATAAAATTCTGGTTCTTTTTCAAAATATGACATTTGACCCTTTGGCATTTGAAAAAGAACTGTTCTGTTGGAATATGTTTGTCGTCTGCAACTGCAATACTTTCGGATGCTTTAATCTGATTAAATTTTTTTGAATGAAATTTCTATGGGTTTGAACTATAGCAAGCTTGATTTTGGCTAGGAATTTAAATTTATGAAATGGATACATATAGTTCATTTTCCAGAAATAATCAAGCTAGTATCTTTTGTGGATAGGATGTATACCAAGTTATTGAGTCAGTACACAGTTTAATCTTAACCATGTAGCCCGGCACACTAGATTGGGAACATAAATTTTAAATAATTGATGGAAATTGCTCATAATCAAAGCAAATGGAGTAGAGTTCAAAATTTAGAGTATAACTACTGTGGGCATACTCGGGCTTATAGAATTAATGTTACTATCGGTCTAACGACCCTAAACAAGAGATTGAAAATCAATCAAATGAATGAAACTTTCCTTCTGAGTTCTTATCAAAAATGGACGAAGTAAAATGAAATGAAAAGGATTCCAATTTCGCGTCTTAAATGAAATGAGCGGACTATAATCAGCCCAAACATATTCATCTAATCATTAGGGCTACCTACAAGTTGGTGCCTTTGAGCTAATCAATCTTTTGAGCTATTCATAAAGGCCACCTTCGAATTGTTGCCTTCAAATTCTACTTTCCCAGCTGGAGATTGGGCAGCCTAACGTGCAGAGGAGATTTCAATTGCTCACCTTGTAAATGGGTAGCACATTTCTGCCTTTTTGGCAGCATGTAAAAAAGACCTGAACCCAAGTTGGAAACATGTTAAAAAATGGTGGAGAAAAATTCAATGTTTTATTAGCCAGGAAGTCAGAAATTCAAAGGTACAAAGTTTCACTTAGAAAATGACTTTACCTATAATCGGGAACATATTTTTGTATGAACTTCTGTAGATCATACATGGTTTCATTTAGAATCATTCTATATACTTCTGTTTTATTCTTTGCCACCCTGTAAACTCTCTCTATAAACTGTCTTGTCTTACAGTGCACTGCCATCTAACTTTTTGTTGAACTGCATGATGCAGGTTGAGGATGCAAACTTGCAGTCACTATCCAGTGGTAAATGTCATTCAATCATTATTTGTAAACTACATGCAATTTATGTATTACCGTATGTTGTTATTGAGCATATGTACCTTGTCACTCTTAGGTATGTTGAGATGAAGGAAAGTAAATGAACATATAGCTCGAGTTCTCATGGAACATAATGCACTATACTTCTACCTCATATGGCTTCCAGTGAAAACCTTGAAAGTATAAACCAACATGTTAACATATTTTTGGACAATGCACATTGTATCGCTATTATGTAGCAACCCACATTCATGTGCTGGTGGTTTCTGTTTTATTTGTGTTTTGAGTTTGCTATTGCATCGTAGATCTTATCATGTTTGGTGTTATCAACTCTTGTACATAATAGAGTGATGAGCTACTAGTTGAAATGGATAAAAAATCTTGGCCATAACATGCTTAGGAAAAGTAAATATTTGTGAGCACGAAAAGCTCCTTGATCCATTTGATGAATTTAATAAAGATGTGAGCTATATATGAAATTAATAGTGTGTCTAAGGCTCATCCTAGTTGATAGTTGACTTCCTTGTATGCTATCTGGCATGCAGGAATAATTGGCTACAAATTGGTAACTCAGATTAATATGAATGGAAACATCCGTTCATAAAGAGAGCAAAGCACAGAATAGGACTCTAAATAGCATGGAAATGAGTTGTATTTGTAAATGTGTGTTTTGTTAGGCATATTAGTTACTGTACTGGTAGCACGTACTTTCTTTTATATGTAGTCTGATTCCTCCTTGATTAAACTGATTCAGATGGATCTACATGGAAAAGGTCCAGCATTCAATGAATACAGTATGAAAAAAAGGGTTTTGGAACCTCCCGAGTTAAAGGTTTAGCACGAACTAAGCTTCATTGTTAAAAAGTTTGAGGCCTGCCACGTGAATCTTTTTCCACCATTCCGTCCAATTCATTGCTACATGTAGTAATAGATTTAAAGAAATGAGATGATCCTCTCATTCTCCCCCTATTTCCAAGCGCTTCTTGAATCGAGGAGTTAATGCTTAGCTAGGACAGTTCCTTTATCCGATTGATGGGTGGACAATAGCAGCGACTAGATTGGGATTTTAGTTGCTCTTGCTGCTTTTAGGCCTTGTCCTTCTTGGTGGGCAATTCAATCTTATGAACTAATTGCGACCAAAATTGGAAATGAGATACGAGTGGGAAGAAATAACCGATTGATCAAAGACCATGAAACCAGTCTGTTTCAATAGAGGTGTGGGAAAGGTAGGGGTTATAGAGCAAGTGAAGTGGTTGGATTTTGTGAGCTGTTCCAATCACTCGTGGATGTCATTTTTATATCATCCCCTAAAAATTGTACATGTGGGCATGCCATTGAAGGTGGCATATCCTAGCTCTAGTTCGTAATCCTCAGAAATTGCCACAAAGCATGTGAGTTTGGTTATACCATTCCCTCTCATGGCATGCATCCAATTTACGTGACTATTTTTTGTTGCAAGTTCCTCGTCCCTCTTCCATACCAGGCAGTGATAATAGCAATGTATCTTTCACATATGTTCGCAATCTTTCTAGCAAATACTTAGTTAATTTTCAGTTCTGCTATCATACGAGGTTTTACTAGTCTCAACATTGGGAAATATACCTCGGAACAACAGTTTGGTGTTCGTAGCTCAATTCGATGTTTAAGATGCATAGAAAGTAGATATATGATTTGCTTATCTAAATATGTAAAACTTTGATACTGTAGAATCTTGTTGATAACCTAATTACCCCTTCCTTCCCATCAATTTAAATTATGATGTATTCGTCTTCCTTTTTATGGTCGTAATGTTGCAATTTTTTTTTTCATTTGTTAAAACCAGCTGAAATATATAATTACTTTCGGTACCATAGGCCCAAAATGGACATTAGTGCACCTTGAAGTTGGACAGGACAAGCAGAATTGGGCTATTACTTTCAAGGCCCATTGATTGGGCCAGATCAAAGAAGTAGTTAGCACGAAATGCTGAATCTTAAGTCCTGTTACTTTCGAGGCCCAATTGGCTTGCCGATTACAGTATTTAAGTCCTTTGGGGTCCAAAAGGCCAATCTGGAGTTGGCTTGAGATTAATATTTCAAATTAATTAAATTTTAAGCCTCCATTTGACAAATTTATAAATTATTTATTAAAAAAATAATGATGATTTTCAGAAATATGTAGGTAATGTTTTAAAATATGTAGTAGTTATGAATGCGGGGTTGAAATATTTCATCTTAATTAGATTTACAATCCATTTATAAAATTGGCAGCCAAACAGAGGCTAAACTAATAAAATTACACAGCTAAGAGCTACCGTATTATATACTTTTAATCTTAATATAATCGTAGTCACATTTTGGCTAATTTATAATATTTACCATAACGTTAGAAGAGTTGGAATCTATTTGACAAATTTATAAATCAATTATAAATAATCAAATTTTATTTTTAATTGTGCATTTTAATATATTAATAAGCACAATGATCTCATCCAATACTAATCTATATCTATTTATATATTAAATCTTTTATAAATTCTTCCCCAAACTCCGTTGGGTATTTTTGTCATTTTCCTTTATTTTTAGTAAAGGAATAAAGATTTGATTGGACTCGCTAAAAATCGCATTTTTCAATTTTAAGACCTTTTTTTCCCGAAAACAAGGTTTTAGACTTTATTAGTTGAGTTATTCAACTTTTAAACATGGAGTCTTGACCTTTTTATAATAAAAGAATATTTAAACGTGTCTATTTAAGGTTTTATTATACATTGAGAAAGAAGTTTATAGCATATTTAATTGCTTAAAGTTAGTTAAATTTATTTTTTAAATTAATTATTAAACAGGTAATGTATTATAGAAGAGTAAATTTTGCAGTTAAATAGGATAAGAGACGTAAAGATTTGGATTCATCTCAATCTACTACTTTTTCAACCTTGTGGTCCAGGCAAGATTAAATGCATTGTTATATTCTTGCACATTTTAGTTTAGGAAATAGTTGACATGACATACAATTAGATGATAGACAATTAATGGTAGATGTTGAAATCCGCCATCAAGGACATGTCCGGCTTCTTTCCCATGGTGCTAGGAATCGACGTGATTTGTCTCGTGTTACATCCACAACTGCAAGACTCAGATTTGTGGTTGGTAGAGTGTGTGAAATTCCGTATAGTAGTGACAATGGCATATTGTTCATGTATCTATGCATATAAAGGTGGAATTAGTAGTAGACATGATTGCGACTTAGGTGGAGGGGTCTCAACCTGTTGGTAAAGCGTTTTGTACAGTGGATAATGATACATTAAGTCACTAGTCACTACCCAATTTTTCGGCGTTCGTATTCTATCGCAATTAATGTCACTCGTTTTTAAGCCGTATTCACGAAAATATATTCGAATAAAACACACCGCAAATGTACGATTCGTTAACAAGTAATAAAGTTGACTTTTTGAATCCAAATGTCGTCCCACAAGGATTGATTAGTTCTAATTCTAATTACAACGACCTTAACCGAAACAATAAAAATGAGAGTGTTTGTTTTGATGAATATATAACTAAATTAATAATGCGGATGCGATTATGAATGCTTTAACAAATTTATATCGAATGTAAGTTAAAGCTTTTCTAATATATGATGAATATACTAGGATCACATATCTCTATGTAATAATCTTCTTTAAACTTAGTTCTACACCTTGACACACGATTGAAATATTGAAGAATCAATGCTCCTAAATTATTTAACGGTCTCTCTCGAGTAAAGTTAAACACATTCTAATATGTGATCCGACTATATTTCTATGACGGATTCAAACATACAATAATACATCTGTTTTTATGAGCACTTCAAAATTCACATAGGACATAGCGGTATATTTATATCCTGTTTTAGACTCTATGAAAATTTATACCGCGTCAAACATATTCCCCTTCTTTCGAATGCATAAAATATGCCACCAAAATCACACAATTACGTATACAATAATTATGGAGAAAAGAAATTCATATAAACAATTCAAACATCTCAAACGTGTTTTTGATATCAAAGATGTAAAACTAAAATTTAAGAATCATATAACATAGTTCATCTAACCCTGTACAGAATTAACCTAGCCTAGTATGGAAGAACGAAGAAAAAAAAACGATATCACCAATTCGATTCTTGAGTTTAATCTTCGCTTCGTGGTGTTGCTCTTCTTGTTTTTGCCTCTTTTCTTTTCTCAAAACTCTTCTTCATCTCCTCCCGCGTTCTGGACGGTTCTAGGGTTTAAATACACAACCATAATCTTGTTTCCATAAGTTATTCAATCAAATAAAGAAACCCGAAATTCGCATCCAAAAACTCAACTATGCGATCATGAGTTGGCCTCTTTTATTGGCTGAATGGACCAATGCGACCGCATAGCTTTTTGTGCTACGCGACCGCATAGTAGTGGCAAATAACAGGTTCTTGCATTTTGGACCTTGAACTTCGTTTCGCCAATTTTGACCTCTTTTCCCCATCTTCTTCTTCTTCCAATATTTCATTCCAATGCTCAGTTGATCCTCGACATCTTCACATCACCAACTCCTCTTTTGTGTCATCTTTCGACTATATGCAACTTGGTCCTTGAACTTTGATTTTCTTTTGTTTTAGTCATTTTTTCACTTGTTTCTCATATTTTCTGCTACATTCATCATGTTGTCCTGCAACACACAATTTACATAAAATTAAGCTATATTTCAACATATTTATCAACAATTATCCGTGTTTGTAGCTTGAAATAAGTGTATAAAATGCACTTATCAAGCCGTATTTTGTGGCGTGATTTTAATGAAAACAAAAATAAACATGATTTTATTAGTTTCATGCATTTTGTTTGTAGTACTACTATTAGGTACTTTGACAATTAAGCAAGTCTTATTTACTAGAATCGTGATTATATGGAATACCATTAATCTGATACTATATAATGACTCGTCTTTAGACATAAGTAGTTGGAAATAGTTTTGGTACTTGACCAAAAGTCGACTTACTTTAATAGGCCTCCCTATACTTAACATATCGATCAAGATTTGAAACAATGAGACTGCACGAACCAGCCAAGTTAACTTTTTGAAACAACTGATAAGTGTAGTTTCTACACTTATTCTAAGTCCTAAACGGTGATATTTTACTTTTTTCGGATAAAATACTACATAATTTGTGTTATGTTTCATTTTATAGGTAAAACTCAATATTTGATGAAAAATTGGAGAAAAGAATGCAAAGATAGCGAAAAATGGCTCAATTGTATCAAATACAAAGTTCGAGGATTGAAATGTAAATACTCAAAAGTTACGTCAAACCTCATGATTAATATTTGAGAGTTTTAGGCATCAATTTGATGAGAAAAGAAGCTAAATGGATGAAATATAGTCCAAGTACTATTTCATATCAACTTTCAGACGAAAAAATTATGTTTCGAATTTTCATTCTCAAATTGAAACCCATTTTTGGTGTAGGAAATGTTTGAATTGGAAATATTATATTTCTAGAAGATTTGTAACCCTTTAAGTTATCTTTTCAATTTATTTTGAATCACCTCAATGAGATATCAGGAGAGAAAGATATGACCAAAATACTGAAAATTATCCGGTGGGAAAAAATGTATACCTATGCGGCATAGGTCTAATTTGATGCGATCACATTATGTATTCTAGAGCCAAAATTGATGGTTGAAAGTTCTTCTATGCGACCGCAAAATACAAACTTTTGGCGATATTTTATTTTATTTTTCAACCGAAACTCTACTTTAGTAACAAGATTTAGGCATCCTATATATACCAAACTCGGCAAGAACACGTGGGGATTTAAGAATTGAATTAAATGGCAATTGAAGGATTTACAATTCCAATACAAACATTTACATATTAAATAAATACTTCATTTATTTTGTTAGTTTATGATTAATATAGATTACATATAAATCATCTCTTTTGATATCACCACATTTTGAATTTTATAGTAGCTATTGAACTAGAAATTAGACATTATTCATCGTGGAAACGATACTCTTAACTCACAAGTCTTATTACTTATACATCAATCTCGTACGCTTGCGGGTTTCTCGCGAACAAGTTTTTGGCGCCGTTGCCGGAGAATAACGAATTTAATTTTAGTTTATTAGTTTATATTAAATTTGATTTTTATTTTTTATTATTGATTTTGGCTACCCACCCTAATCTCTTATTTGATATCATACAGGTGCCATTCAACAGTGCATCTAAGATTCTGACATAGAAATGGTAGAAATTTTTTTGCAATAAATAATCCTAACATGGACTATGTGGAAGAAGATATATATGCCATGGGGTTCATTATACTGGCTACTTCGTGAATACATGTACTGAACCCTATCAGCTCAAGCTCTTGTAGTTTAAACAATATTTAAGTTGTCGAAAACTAACAATTGACATATCTATTGAAGCATGCATGCCTGAGGGCCAGTGTATCCCTTCCGACAGGTTTGTGGAATTTGGTCATTCTATGTTGAACGATACGTCAATTGCAAAATACTACACTAATCTTGCCAAGTTAGATGAAAACAAACTGTGTATGGGAAATGGCGTATTCTGGGTTGAATTTAAAATGTGGAGATACAATCCACTCGAAAAGTTTGAAAGAAAAGAGTTTACATTGCACATGGATTTAAATTGTGAATCGACCGTTCAACCCAAGGAGATAATCAATTATGGAAGACGATAACAAATACGATGAAAGATCAATTACAAAGGAACAAAACGAAAATGAGGCAATTAATGAAGAAGACGTTAACCCACATTCTGTCGACTTCATTGATTGCCCTATCATTGAATTCATAATTTAGCTCGAATAGAAGGAAGAAGTATACGCAGTTGAATTCAAATCGGATGAGATAGGCATAGCATATCACATTGGAGAGGGCAATGTTAAAATTTGTAGAAGCAATGAAGAGTGAAGCAAAGTCAGAAGAGGCAAACTGAGCAAGGCATTAAAAGCTTTTTTCAGAATTCCATAATGCTGAAACAACAAAGTCAAGCTAAGGATTTTAAACAAAGCACTTGTTGGGAAGCAACCCAATTTTTCTTCCCTATTATTTATTATGCTTCTAGTAATAGGATAATTTATATTAGTTTTTTTTATTATTATTCAATTTTAGGGACTCGTCATCCATACCATGTTTTCTTTAGATCTTCGGTATGTTAGTAGTTTATTAGATGTTAGAGTGTTAGAGCTAAGTAACACTTGTTCCAATTTTTTTATTTTAATGTTTTATTTGACTGTATTGCGCAGGAACATAATGTCGCGAAATACTTAAACCAACCAAGACTAAGGAGCTAGCGGGAGCAATAAGAAGCTAGCCATTGGATTACAAGCCATATCATGGGAGTTTTTTTCTTCATTTTCTTCCATACCCCTTCATATACGGATTTAGGATTTAAAACATTAAGAACAATGTCTAATTTAATAGAAGATGAGTTTTCATTTTTTTTTTCATTATTTTGTGTGTTTGTGTTATTCTTAAGTTTATGTGTTTTTTTGTACTTTTATTGCATTAGTTTATATATTAAAAAATAAAACAATTTAAAAATATTTTTTTTTTGTGCTTGTGTGAGTTAGTTTGCCTGACTGGCAATGAAAATATATATTGAATTGTTAATTGATATATGAATGGTGAATAAGTTGCATCTTAGATTAATTTTTACTTTTTCATGTGATTTGATATAGTCCCTGTTTGACACCCATTTTGGGTGAATTTTTTTTTTTTTGGAATAGTGATTGATAGAAGATTGTGTGGTTAAAAAAGTAAGTAAAATTTTTGGGTTTATGTGTAATATTATTTTATTAATTGAATGTGTGGTTGAAATGAAGAAAGAGAAAAAAAATGAGAAATAGAATGAGAAAAAAATGGGTGTCAAACAGGGGCTAAATTCAATGTCTGGAAATTAGAGGACGGTGAACATGGAAAAGTGTTAGCATGACATATGGCTCATATTATATTGAGCACACGAATTAAGTTAAACATTGTGTAGGAATAATTTGATTTCATAATTTGATATGTTGAAATAGTGGACCATAGATGTTAAATCCAAATTTACTTTTACATCTTTAGACCAAATTTATAATAGTTTTGGGGATTTCACTATTGTAGGAAGATGTTGAGATAAATGAAAATTTTATGTGTGAAATTAAAAATCTTGTGTGGATTGTCTAAGGTCAATAGGATGTAATTGAGTGAAAAATTCAAGTTAGATGTTATTTTACTTGGAGCGGTGTTTAATGAAGGACATTGCACTAATCATGGTATTAAAAAAAATATTTTACTTGAAAATTTCTCTTCATACCCTTTATGACTCAAGTCATTAAGCCTGTAAAGATGTTAAAATCTGTTGCCCAAAAGTCAACTGATTTGAGAGTCATCGGTCCAAAACTTATTACATGGGTCATTTAGAAAGTTTAAGGAGAAAAAACTCTGCAAATAAAGAAAAAAAGTGTTGAAAAAAAAGCAGGTATATAAAACAGAATACACACCAAATACATTGGTTATGTCTCAAACACTTGTTTGAGAAAATTTGACTTTTGATAAAAGATTGTTAGCTTAATTAAGTCATAGAGATCGAAGTAGTCAAACTTAATGGAGAATCTTTATTTATTAATATATTGACTTGAAATTAGTGATATTTACCTAAATTAGAGAGGTGAGGATATCATAAAATTCAACATTAGTTCACACACTTGAAAAGAGCGAAAAGAATAAGTTTTGAGGTGTGTGAATAACCATTTTCCACCGTTACAGGACCATTGCGACAGTTGTTGATACCGATACAGTATCCCTCAGACATCTCGACCGGGAAGCCCTCTTACGAGAGTTGCTTGCCTTCTACCGATTNTGAGGTGTGTGAATAACCATTTTCCACCGTTACAGGACCATTGCGACAGTTGTTGATACCGATACAGTTTCTCTCAGACATCTCGACCGAGAGAGTCAAAGTCGAAAAGAGGATTCCTCACTTCTTTCTCTCATTGGCAGTTGATATCCTTGTTAGCACGTCCGGTCTTCGACACACGGATCACGAGTGATGAAAGAATATATTTGACCATTGATGGTTGGGAATTGAAACTATTCATGAATTCATAATGCTATGCTTAATTCTTCACACACACACACACACACACATCGATTTTACATTGGGGAAGTAAATTTTAATTTCTATATTGTGATTTTGAAGCTGTGCATATATCTGATATTATGATTTCAATCCTGAGATAAAGAACCGGTTAGATAGCTATTTTTTTTCTTTACTTGATTGACTGGCCACCAATTGGGTAATTAATATTGTGTGTTTGTTAGGTTTTAATTTTGTTTGAGGGCAAATAAAGAATCAAGTTTGGGGTGTGATAAGTGTAGTTTCTACACTTATTCTAGATACTAAACAATGATATTTTATTGTTTTTTGAATAAAATACTACATAATTTGTGTTATATTTTATTTTGTAGGTAAAACTTAATGTTTAATGAAGAATTGAAGAAAATGATTGCAAAGATAGCGAAAAATGGTTCAACTGTATCACATACAAAGTTCGAAGACTGAAATGTAAATACTCAAAAGTTACGTCGAACTTCATGATGAAGATTTGAGAGTGTTAGGTATCAATTGGATGAGTAAAGAAGCCAAAGGGATGATATAGTCCAAGTACTATCACATATCAACTTCCAGCCGAAAAAGTTATGCTTCGAATTTTCTAGCTCACATTGAGATCCAATTTTGGCATAGAAAGCTTCCGAATTAGAAAAATGATATTTCTACGAGAATTATAGCCCTCCGATTTAGATTTTCAATGCACTTTTAATCACCTCAATCGAATATCGGGAGAAAATATTATGACAACAATACCGAGAACTATTCAGCTACAGAAAATTAGGCGAGACACTCGCCCTCACCTGTAGAAGAGGCGCGTGCCCCAACCAAAAATTTCATGTCTGGGGCTGTCCAAACCCCTAAGGCGTACGCCCTAGATTGCACTAGGTGCGCCTCAAAGCAAAAAGGAAAAAAATTTGATTTTCCTTATTTTTGTTTTGGTAACAATTCAATACAATCTTTTTGGCATCCTTTAAATACCAAACTCGACCAAAAAGTGAGAGGCCACCATTCAACCTAAATTTCATCATATTCTACATATTTTAGAGGTGAAGAACAAGTCTTTATATCAATTCAAGGTGAATCATACAAGAATTTTGAAAATTCATAGTTCGATTTCAACAACCTATCCGTCGAGCCCATCCAAACATTTAACATAATTTAGTGTAAAATATATTTACTTGTTTTTTTTAAACCCAATAATGTACGCTATATTAGCTTATTTCAAGAATAAACCGTGTGAGATTAAAAAAGGTTGTGGTCATTGTCTCGCTATCTACCTAATCAACAAAGATATGAGATAGTATAACAACGACAAATTTCATCTTTAGAGATAGAATATGTTTTCTTGGAATCTTTATTGACTACCATTTTCAACGATATAATTCAAATATGACTTCTTGACAAAAAAATAATAATAATTCATCGTTAAAAGTAAAATTTCTAGTTAATTGACACTATCACGTATCATATTCAGGGGGCAGATGTAGGGGATGGCGTCCAAATGAAAAATGAATTGAGAAAAAATAAATTTTGTACTTAAATTAAGTTCAAAAATTTATTTTAGCTTAGTCACGGTGCAAGTCCAGAGTCCAGTTATCCAAATTTAGTTAAAGACTCCGCAGTAATTAAATATTCTTTTTATGACATTCACACAACAAATTTACTTGTATTAAATTACTCAAAGTGAAAGAAAAAAAAGGTCCAACTTAAATTTGCCCTTTTTACATTTACAATGTGAATAATCATCTATTATATTTATGAAAAAGGAAAAAAAAAATCTTGAACAAGATGAAAAGCTTGTCACTTGTTGCAAAATTCACTGGTTCAGACGCTATATTTATGATCCCGCTGTAAGCAATCATAGCAAGTTAACATCATCGAGATATAATGCGAAGTATAAGTGTAACAACACAAGTAAAGTTTCAACATTCTATGAGCAATTCTTATAATAAAAAGAAATGTTATGTAACAACACATATGTTAAAACAATAATTTTAGAAAGAAATAATCTTTTACACATGTTAAAACATACATAGAATAAAACTAAAATTTAAAATATCAAAATTTGTGAACAAAAACTGAAAATATACTTTGGAAGGAAAAAAAGTATTATGTAGAAAGAAAGCTCGAGAACCAACAATTTATT
>CAIGRB010032681.1:19603-33213 GCA_903798255.1 Fraxinus quadrangulata | reverse complement strand
AATAAAAAATAAATTTCGAATTAGTGTCAAGATAAATAAAATAAACTAAATTCAATCCCTGGTAGTTGCTCTAAAAACTTGTTCACAAAAATATATTTCGAATAAAAATCACCGCAAGTGTACTGTTCGTTAACAAATAATAAAGCGCACTTTTTGATCCGAGTATCATCCTACAAAGATTGGTTAGTTCAATTCCTATTATCTTGACTTTAACCGAATCTAAAATAAAATGATGTGTTTGTTTTGATGAAATTATAACTAAAATAATACTAAGTATGCAATTATAAATGATTTAACTAAATTAAATGCAAACGGCGTTAAATGTAAGTTGGAGTGTTTTAATTTATGATGAATGTACTAGGATCACGAGTCCCTATGTAATAATTCATTTTAAACTTAGTTCTACACTTTGACAACACAGTGATATTAACGAATCAATGTTTCTAAATTATTCAACACACTCTCTCGAGCAATGTCAAACATATTCTTATATATGACCCAACTATATTTCTATGATGGATGCGAACATACAAGAAAGCTTAGTTTTTATGAACACTTAAAGATTCACATAAGGCATAACGGTATATTTCTACCTATCGAATCCTATGACAATTTATATATGTCGAACATATTTTTCTTCTTTCGAATGCATAAAATAAGTCACCAAATTCACAGAATTACCGTGCACAATAATTGTGAAGAAAAGAAAATCATATAAATTGTTCAATATCCAAAAACGTGCTTTTGATGTCAAAAATGTAAAAATAAATATTACATAGTTCATCATTCTCCTAGTACAAATAAATCTAGCCTCCCATGTTATGAAGAAGAAAACACAAAGAATATTGAAGAATCGACATCACCCAATAGAATTCTTGAATTTATTCTCGTGTTCTTGGCTTCGATCTTCGTGTTCTTCACTTGTTCTCTGCTCCAAAAGCTCTTCAAAAATATGTTGTAATGCGTGATCCCTACTTTTGGACAGATCTAGGGTTTTAAAAAACACCACAATATTCGTTTCCATAAAATTTGTATTCAAATTAGGAAATCAGAAAATTTTCTCCGATTTGGCCTCGGCATGCACCCAGTAGAAAATGGGACGACCGCCCAAGCTTAGAAAATGGCCCCTATTAATGGGGTTTAGATACGGGTGGCTGCCCAACCAATATAACTAGGCGCCTACCCAATTATATAACTTTCACAAATTTTCTTTTCAACTCTTTTCTTCTGTCTTTCTTTCATCTTGATCCTCCACATCAAATTATTTCGATTTTAGTTCTTCAACTTTTACTCAAATGCATATTAGTCACCAAAATTCCATCAATTGGCCAATTTATCCTCCTTTATTTTCCAATTGCTTAGAAACGGGTCCAAAATTGAAATAAGATAAAATTAACCTAAGTTAAGTAAAATGCAATAATAAAATGACACAAAAGCTTAGTAATAGATCCCCGAATAAGTGCACAATAATGCACTTATCATATATAAATATTGACACATTAGTTTACACCCCCATATGAGTTGACATATTTTGGTACATTGATCTTGACAATATCTTTTCTAATCAACTACCAGATTTTTAATACATAGGGAGTATACGTGTATACAAGTAATTTAATCTATTGTAGAAAGACCATACTACATGTACATATAAGTTGATATATTTATTTATACCGACGCGAGTCAGCAGATTTTAGTACATCTTGACAACACATTTTCTATGTATTTTACTATAAAAAATTTTGAAATAATAAAATAATATTACATCAAACCACTCTAACTCCGTTTTGAAACCCATTTTCAAATTATTTAACATTATTTCACGAATTTATTGAAAGAAACTAATTAGCGTAAGGAGATTTTTCATAAATGTCACTAAATTTGAAAATACATCAAAAGTTGTCACTTTTACTAATGGTGCTCAAAAAGTCACTTTTTGGTTTGAAATGTCCAAATTACTCTTAATGATACCTTTTTGAGAGCATTTAATGCTTGATTTGAATGCCTATTAATGCTACGATGTGATGATTTAATTTGTGTATCATAAACATTTGATATATGTATATTATATTGAGTAATATGAATTTTTTAATAAAAAGAAAAACGATTTTGAAAAAGTGAGCATAAACCGATTTCTTCTACCATTAACAAACCCTAACTTTTTTTACCATCTCCTCCATTCCTTCATCAAGAAGAAATTACTATTGGATTCATCTTCCATTTTAAAAGATTAGCGTGTGAGAAATTGTTTATATTTTTATCTTATAACTTACTATTTTTGAAATTTTAAATACAACATAGTCATATTTATTTAAAATTTTCGAAATTATTATTCATTGATTTGTTTAGTTTTTCGAATCTTTTGGAATAAAGATACCAATATCCTCTACAAAATATTGTGAAGGATTCCATATTTAATAAAGCATTGAGTTTTTTTTATTTGGGAAGATGTTGTCATGTTGTAGTTTAAAACTAATGATCACCATTAATGCTTTGAAGAGTTTCTTCCAATCAAACCTAATAAATATTTTGAAGGATTCTCTCTTGAATGATTCATTGTGCAAATTATTTGGAAAGAAGATTTTGTTACTTGGTAGTACAATATTGATTACCACACTTAATGTTATGAAGAACTTGTTCCATTCACACACACATTACATGCGACCCGTCAATTCCAACAGTTCAACTGTCGTATTCGACATCTTGAAACTGTCGGAATAGATATTTCAACTGTTAGTTTCACCTGTTTGCTATTGTATGGATTTAAATATTTGAATGTGTCACTTTCATGCTATTAAATGCCAATATTAATTGTGTAGAATTCTTATAATTGCAATTTCAACTTTTCAGGTATTATTAATCATTTGAGATTCATCGTGTCACATGGATAAAAGTTTGTTCATGTATATGATGAATGGAAATGGAGAGGGGACAAAACCACTTCAATCATAGTTCCGATAAGCATCGCCCTATTTAATGAAGTATTATTTAAATTCTTTGTGAAAATCTTGTCATTGGTATTTGAGCATTAATAAACACACTTAATACTATGAAGAATGAATTCCAATCAAACCTATTAAACGATTCCCATTAGTTGCGAATCGTAAATACTAACAGTTCAACATTGGACTAAACTATGAAGATCGACAGTTCAAATGTCGAACTCGACAGTTTGTAAATGTTGGGAAAGACAATTTAACTGTTAGTATCACCAATTTACTACTATTTGGTATTATCTATTCATAGTTGCCACTTGCATGCTATTAAAATCCGATATATTAATGTGTTGAATACTTATCATTGGTATCTCAAATTTTTTAAATATGAGTAATAAGCTAAGATTCATCATCTCACATGGGAGGTGATTCATCGAGGTCCAATGGCCCTTTGTTTGTAGTGGACATGTACTCGAAATTTTAGTAGATTGAGTGGGAAAAAATTATTTGTTTGACAGATAATGTCACAAAGTGAGACGAGTATTTCAGTGGAAATGAAAAATAGACATGACATGTTATTTATAAGCAAAATGTTGGAGGGAAGCAACTTTGGTTATTTAGTACACAACTACCAATACACAACTTAAGTTTTTGCTTGAGTAACATTTGGTGTGATGTTTTAAGGTCAATGTGTAACTTTATCCCCTAAACATGTAGATTTTTATTGAAAATGTGAATCTTAAAGCATCTTAGTACTCCTTCATAAAGTATGCATTTGTGGTTGTTGGTAACGAATGAGTATGAGCAAGCAAGCTGCATTTAAAGTTTTGCGCTTACTTGTTGTGAATGAACACCTACATTTTGATGTGAGAATTACATATTAAACAATCTATTTCATTCATTACAGACAAGAAAATGTGTAATTTCATTCAATGATCAGTCGCATATTTGTACAAATTCTAAACACGAATTCTTAGATTTACTTCAAAATGACCATACTTTCAGTTAATTTTGTTTGTGTTTGTTTGGATAGAAATTATACGAGTCACAAATTATAGTGTGAAAAAAATGAGTCATAAAGATATTAAATCTAAACAAAATAGAGATCATATCAATTGAAATTATATCAAATCAAGAGTTGACCAATGTAACTGAATTTAACTTTAGAGGAACATTCTTTTTCTTCTATTTTAAAATATCACTAAAAACAAACTTGAAAGCCACTATCTTCCCCACCTCCCAACCTAGACAAAGGAAAAGTTTGTGGACCATTTGTGTTGCAACAAAGGGTATTTTCTTGTGGGTTTCGTTTTAACCATGTGCATGTGCACAATTTCAAGTACTAATTAGCCGGAAATAATTGATCAAGCTAAATCGTACTAGGCAGCCTTTGATTTTAAATCTTTATGAAATGTGCGCATGCGCACAATCATTTTTTGGTAGGAGAAATTCAAAATTCATCTACAAAAAAATAAAAACATAAAGAAATAAAGAATGTCGGATGATGATATGTCATACATTTCATTCATAGTACACATACATAAGCATATGAACAAATTTTGGCTTTTAAAACTAACTGTCGAGATAAGTGACTCAACTGTCGAGACCGATAGTTTATCTCGACAGATGGTTCCATAACTATGACATTTACATTTCATGAAGTAGTATGGTGCTCTAATAATGATATATCATACATTTCAAACTTAAACCACACATAGAAGAGAAGCTGGACAAATTTTGACTTATAGAACGAACCGTGGAGATAAGTGAGTCAACTATTGATAATTCTAGAGACCAACTGTCGAGAACGATGTTTATCTCGACGGATGGTTCCATAACTGTCGTAATTGACATTTACATTTACATTTACATTTCACTTTCATATTAATTTTTCATGGTAAATATAAAAGAAAAGATATTATTGACAATCCTATGAAATTAACAATTTAAGATCATGAAATAAATTAACAGCCTCAATGTGTGAATTTGAGCAATGTTCCATTAACATATTCAAACATCAACGTCTAAATCTTTGAGCTATTAAGAAGCTACAAAATTTGACATGAAAACTAATATAAATTAACGAATAATGAAAGACTAAGTAAGAACCTTAAACTCGGATTTCTAGAAGGATGAATCTCCACCAACAGAGACCCCAACTTGGACCTACAACAAAATTCAAGTATTTTACATTAACATAGAATGGACGGCGAAAAATAAACCCACTTCACACGAAAAATAAACCCACCTCACACTCATTAAGATAGTGTTTTTACATTAACAAAGAATGTATTTTACATTACATTAAACCTATTTCACACCCACGAAATCGAAAAAAAACAAAATTAAATTTTATATAGGGAGCGAAAAATGGACCGACAAACTGAAAAATAGTTGGTGACTTCATTTCATGTTTTTTATAAAACTTCTATTCGTGTTGAACACAAATAAATTATCGAAATAAAATTTTCAAAACCAATTCCAGATAGAAAATTTATGAATTTTCTGAGGCGCTTAAAGAAAAGGACAAATAATAGATTTTTAAAATCTGTCCACACATCTCTGAAAATCTTGAAATTTGAAAAGGAATTCTTAAATATTGAATTTATTTATTAATTTCTTATATCATACATTTTTCTAGTAACCAAAAATTCCCAAAAATGCAAAAAGAGCAAAAGATAATTTTTTTTTCCGACAAAAAAAAAAAAAATTCATAGATGGAGGAATTATAGAGAAAACCCAAACCTAGAAAAAGAAAATCTTGATTGTTGGAAAGAAAAAGATCTTCAAAAATTGTTGAAAGTGAGATTTCTCACAAATTCTCCTGAAGGGCATGAGAGATTTCTTTCAATTTTTTGGAATGAGTTTCAAAGTTGTTTTTGGGTTTAAGTTTAGAAAGTGGGGAGAATTGGGTGGGAAAGAGTTCATAAACCAGGTATTAACTTTTACAATTATAAAAATCAAGTATTAAATTTTAAAAATACAAAAATAAGGTATTTAGTTAATTAATTAAATATATTTTATTAATTAAATATATTAAAATCAAAATTATACCATTCATGGTCACATATACATATTTATGAGTCACAAATTATTTATTGATCACATTTTATCAAATTAATTGGTGACAAATTATTTCGAGGTCACAAATTAAAATTTTACACGTCACAGTTTATTTTATTGGTCACATATAAAAAAAATTGTAAATCACATTTTATTGATCGGTCTCATATTTTCAAGTTGGACCAAATAGTTGGTCATATAAACCGAAACACTCCACCCCGATCCAATCCACCACCTATACTTGGTCACAAATGACCAAATAATTAGATACATACACAAAATAGTGGTCACGTACCACCGTCACTAACACTACAGCCACTGCCACTACGACAACTTGCAACCACCCTCACCCTGCCACCGTCACCGCCACCACACCACCACCGCTGCCACCAGAAATGCCATTTTGCAATGCAGAAACCCACTACCACCTCACCACCACTGGAAACAACCATTTGCAAACTGAAAAGTAAACCACCCACCTCCATCATCTGTGATCACTACCATCTCACCACCACCATTCACCCACCAAATCTTATTGAGGTGAGGGAGAGGGAGAGTGAGGGAGCAGCATCGAGATCTATGAATTATCCAACAATAACCCCAAAAGAATCCTGCACATAAAACACTGTACATTGCCTGAAAGGTAATCCGTGTTAACTTCCCCCACCCCTGCTACCCACCACCAAAATAAAAATAGAAAATCTTCCTCAGATGCCTATTTAGAGCCATATGGCAAGTCCATTCAAAAGCAAATGATTTATGCAACCAAAGGCTATCAAATTTTAGGATTCTCAGCCAAGTCTTACAATATATTAAGTTTCCCTACCTGGATTTAATTGCTTTTTCTTACAAAAGTTATTTTCATCAACATAAAATTTTCTTTTAATTGTTTCATTTTGTCACCTGAATTCCAACACAAGCAGAAAATTTGAAGAGCTTCTCAGAAGAACTTTTTCCCCGAATACCTTTGGTGACCAGTTTGGTAGAATCTCCAACTTTAGATCGCGCCGACAACCCTTCATCAAAATGTGTCTGCACCAAAATGTGTCAACACAGGTGACCGCACTGCGTGGTACAGATCACCTCGGTGCTGCTTACATGGTAGCAATGACGTGGTGGCAACGACTGAAGTGAAATGGGGTAGGTCTCCGACGGCGTGTTCTGATGGCGTAGAAGAGGTAAAGGAATGGAGGGGGAAGATAGATGGAGAGTGAGTGAAGGTGAGAATAAAATGAAATGGTTAGGGTTTGGAATTGAATTGGGGGTAGATATTTAATTATTATATTCATACCTGATTTTTGAAAAATGAAACTTGGTCCCCGATTTTTGAATTCTAATCTTCAAACACATGGAATTATGTAATTTTCATAATTGGATGCGGTTTAGGTGGGTTTGATAGAATGTTTGCATATTATTTTTACAATTTTTTATCCAATCACATCAACATTAATTACAGACACATATGGGATTTAAATTGTCTACATGAGTAAAAAAGTTCAAAAGTAATATTTTTGCAAAGATTATTAAAAAGTGACAATTTTTAAAATGTAAAAGATTGGAGACTTGTACTGCTATTTTCCTTTCATTTATAGTAATTATCAGAAGTCGAAGGAACAATTAGATAGTTATATACACACACCTTTCATTTATAGTAATTATTAGAAGTCGAAGGAACAATTAGATAGTTATATACACACACAATGTGATACAACTCCCTATAGTTGAGGACTTTAAGTTATCTCCATTTGCACGCAGAATTTGTATGTGTATAGAGAAATAGGGAGAGTTGAGAATTAAATGACAATTTTTTTTAATGCAAATTAACGTTCCAAATACTTCTAATTAAAGCCACCCTATTAAGCCGTCCATTGAAAGTATTCTCAAGACTTAGAAAATCTGTCTTCTTATCTTAATTCATTTGTAGCATCTTGTGAACACGGCTCTTCCAGTTTCAGGTAGGATAAGGCCGTGAGTACAGGGAAATTTTTACAAAATTTTTACTGAAACTGATGTGGCAGTATGCGATTGGATTTTTTCCCCATCTTCCAATGATGTTGTGTCATGTGTTGTTTGTAAAGATTTTTTGTTAAAATATTCTGTATTTGTAGCATGATTGTTTTAGGTATATGTAAATCGGAAAAAGTCATAAGTACAAAGAATTCTTATTGACGTTGAAGTGGCAACAGGTGATTGAACTTCTTTTTTTTTTTTTTTTTTTTTTCTCTTTTCACCTTCCAATCAATTCTCGCTATGTGATTCCGCTAAAGTTTTTTGTTAACATTTAAAGTACTTTAGCGTGATTGAAGTAAATATATCTCATTTTCTTAAGTGTTGCATTAAAAATCCAATCACTCCGTTGTGTTTTACTGTACAGGTTCCAATCATAAGAATGAGTTACAAGAATACCTTCAAAGAAAGTTGCTCCCCTTGCCCACATACGAGATGGAGAAAGTATAGACAAAGCCAACACTCTTCAAGTCAAAAGTTCACGTTAATGGATAGGTTTTTGAGACGTTGAATGTGTATAGAAGGAAGAAGATTGCCGAGCAAGAGGAGGCCAAATTAGCCCTTACTACTCTACGAGAAGGTGATGATGACAAAGAATATGAGATAATGAAACTTGTGACCCTCAAAATAGGGGACTAGGAGAAATCAAAGGCAGCTTCGACATCTTGTGAAGAGATGCAGAGAATATGCAAAATGTGATAAGAGGAAAGTGGCAGGAAATTCTATTACAATCTATACCGCTATATTCCAACCCAGATATAGCACTAACCGGTATATATACTAACCAGTTGGAGCAGTACAAAATAAAGGAAAAAGGAAAAGATTAGATTAACCTCCTGTAATCTATAATTACATAAATATCCTTAGTTAAAATTAGTTTAACACTCCTCCTCAAAATGAAGAGTACATATTTAATACTCCCATCTTGCATAACAGGAACTTGAATCTGGATCCACCTAATGCATTTGTCAGTAAGTCAGCTACTTGATCCTGTGATGCCATGTATAGCATTTTCACTTCCCCTACTTGGACTTTGTCTCTAACCAAATGACAATCAATCTCTATATGCTTTGTTCTTTCATGGAATATAGGATTACTAGCTATATGAATAGCAGATTGGTTGTCACAAAATAATAAGGCAGTTTTGGACTGTTTGACACCCAAATCATAAAGCAAATTCTTCAGCCAGCTTAATTCGCAAACAGCAGCTGCCATTGACATGTATTCTGCTTCAGCCGAAGACCTTGAGACAATATGCTGCTTTTTGGATTTCCATGCTATCAAGGAGTTCTCCAAAAAGATGCAATATCCAAAAATTGACCTTCTGGTGTCTGAGCAAGCTGCCCAATCTGCATTACAATAGCCTTTGAGGTGTAAATCTGGTTTCCTTTCAAAGAATAACCCTTGTCCTGATATGGCCTTCAAGTATCTCAGAACATGTAGTGCTGCTTCCAAGTGAGGCTGCTTTGGTGATTGCAGAAATTGGCTCAGCAGCTGTACATCATAAGACAAGTTAGGTCTTGTTATGGTTAGGTAAAGAATTCTTTCCACTAGTCTCCTATACTTGCTGGCATCTAGAACATTATCTCCCTCATCCTTGCTCAATTTTTAATTGTGAGGCAAAGGATTAGTTGTTGGTTTAGTCACAAAGTAACCTGCATCAGATAAGACTTCTAATGCATATTTTCTTTGACATATAGAAATGCTCTTTGAAGTTATAGCAACCTCAAGTCCAAGTAAAAACTTAAGAATCCCCAAATCCTTCAATTTGAACTGATCATTTAGCTCCCTTTTAAACTGATCAATGTATGATAAATCATTCCACCAATAATAATATCGTCCACATAGACTAATAAGACAGTGAATGAGCAGCCATTTTGTTCGCTAAACAGTGAGTAATCTGCTTTTGACTGCTTGAATCCCTCTGACAGAACATATGAGGTGAGCTTGGTATTCCACTACTTTGAAGCCCATTTCAATCCATATATGGACTTGTTTAATTTGCGAACCAAGTGTTCTCCATTCTCTCCCTACTGCTCATAACCCGGATGCATCAGTATGTACACTTCTTCATCCAATTCACCATGGAGAAATGCGTTATTTATGTCCAACTGATGCAACTGTCACTGTAACTGAGCTGCTACTGCCAATAAGGTCTTAACAGCTACCAATTTTGTAACTGGTGAGAAAGTTTCCTCATAGTCTAAACCTGGTTGCTGAGTTTGGCAACTAGGCAAGCTTTATTCATTTCTTCAGTTCCATCTGATCTAAGCTTAACCTTGAATACCCATTTACAAGCAACATGTTTCTTATGAGCTAAAAGCTTAACAACATCCCAAGTATGATTAGAAACCAGTGCCTGGTACTCTAAGTCTATAGCTTGACACCATTTTGGAAACCTGGATGTTTTACCATAAGAATGAGGCTCAAAAGTAGTAGATAAAGCTAGTGTATACTCTTTATATGCAGGGGACAACTGAGTATAGTCCAAATGATCTGATATGGGATATCTCATGCCTGATGCAGAATCTTTTGCCAATGAAGCTGATTGAGGAATAGGCACCTGAGAAGCCAGATTACAGTGATAATCTATTAAGTAGGATGGAGGTCTTGTGGACCCTTTTGACTTTCGTATAAGTTTTGGAGATGTAGGAGATGGAATGATAGGTGAAGAAATTTCAGGAGAATGATTGAAATGAGAAATGCTTTGATGATTTGAGACAAAAGTATAAGTGAAAATGGCATCTGGAGACGGAGATGATACATCATGATGTGAAGATAATGGAATTGGGAAGAGAGCTTGATTAGGCTATGAAGGATAACCAAATTTTGATAGGGACTGAAGAAGAGAAGAATGATGAAATGGAAATATATTTTCATGAAAAATGACATCTTTGGAATTGAATGTTGTATTGGTATGAAGGTTGTATAGGTTATAAGCCTTCATATCAAAAGGATATCCCAAGAAAATGCATGGTATGGCTCTAGGATCAAATTTGATTCGATTTCTCTTCAAGGTGGCTGCATAGCAAAGACAGCTAAAAACTCTGAGATGAGTATAAGATGGTGCAGCCTCGCTAGGATAGATGTGGGAGTTCTGTTTATAATGTGTGTAGTAGTAAGAATGCAGTCGTCCCAAAATTTATGTGGTAGGTTAGCTTAAAACTTGATAGCTCTAGCAATGTTCAAAAATATACAGGTGTTTTCTCTCAATCACACCATTTTGTTGTGGAGTCTCTACACAACAAACTTGGTGTATAATGCCTTTGGAATTGAAGAAATCAGTCATAAAGAACTTTGCACCATTGTCAAACCTTAATATCTTTATATTGGTTTGGAAATGTAGTTGGATTAAGGAGTAGAAGGCTTGGATAATGGCTCTGGTCTGAGACTTGTTTTTCATCAGATATGCCCATGTCATCCTACTAAGGTCATCTACAATAGTGAGAAAGTATTGAGAACCATTTAAGGAATGAATGGAGTAAGGGTCCCAAATGTCACGGTGAATTATGTCAAATGCCTTGGAAGCTCTTGTTTCACTATGAGGAAAGGAAAGTAGATGTTGTTTAGCCAAGGGGCAAATAGAACAATGAATGAATTTATTGAATTTTATATTTGGAACATACTTATGCAAAACAGACAATGTAGAAGTAGGCACATGTCCTAGTAGGCAATCATATATCAATATTGCTGTTGATATTACATTGTGTAATGAGTTATATGAAGCATTAGTAGCTTTATCACAATGAAGGTCAGAAAAAACTGCAGCCAGTATTAAGGGAAACACTGAGTGGTTTAATAGAATGTGTTGTGAACTGAAGAGATTTGATGAACTATTTGATTGATGAGCAGGAAGCTGGAATTGATATAATCCATCCTCAAGTTTTCCTACCCCAATCATCTTCCATGTTAAAAGATCCTGCATAAAGCAAGATTTATATAAGAAAATCATATAGCAATTATGTTTCAGAGTCAACTTGCTAGCAGATATTAAGAAATGTAAATGATGGCACCACAAGAACATTTGTCAAAACCAAATCATCAGACAATTTCACTGTGCCAACATTTGTTACAGCTACATTATCTCCATTTGGTAACCTCACAGATGCATTTGCCTCATCTGTCACATTAGTCAGATACTTAATGGAGCAGACCATGTGTTCTGAAGCCCCAGTGTCTATGATCCATTTTACCCATGTTGCAGCACCATTATAACTAGCTTGATTATCTGAAAAAATATCTATTTCAGGAATAGCTGATGATGTTAATGATGTATCTTGTGGTTTTGAAGAACTTGCAGAAAGCTGTGCTTGCCATTGTGGAACCAACATTGCCAAAAGTTGTTGATATTGATCAGGAGTGATAATAGCATTCGGATGGTAGTTAGCAGTCTCAGGTGTGTCACCAACTGAGACTTGAGAAACAGCACTTTAGCCAATCTATGACCTGAAGGATAGCCAATGAGCTTATAACACTTTGCTTTGAGGTGTCCAAGCATGCCACAATAGTTCTACACATGCATGTCTCTTTTTTGAGACTGATTAAACGAGTACCACCTCTGATTTCCAAATGATCCATTTACCATTTTACTGGCAAAAGAAGACGCCTCAAAGTGTTGATGTTTCTTAGCAGCTACATCTTTCTACCTTTCATCTTGCAAAATTAGTGCAAATACTTTATTCAATGAAGGTAATGGATCCATTAGTAACACCTAACTTCTAACAGCAGAAAATTGATCATCCTGCCCCATCAAAAACTGCATAACCTGATCTTTATGTTTGTAACATATGCTGTTAACATCTGGTCAATAATTGTCTAATTCCTTCCAAAGTCCTTTGAATCTATTGAAATAGAAACTGACTGGGCCATTCTCTTGCGAGATTGAAGTGATCTGTTTCTTCAATTCCTAGATCCGTGTGCCATTGCCTTGGCAATACCTATCTCGAAGCTCAATCCAGATCTCCCTTACAGAGTCTTTGTGCACCACTCCTGGGTAGAGTTCCTTTGGAATTGAGTTGATAATCCAAGAGGAAACCACATGATTACATCTCCTCCAAGCACTGAAAAGAGGATCGTCTTTATGTGGCTTATCAGTTGTTCCATCAATGAAGCCTTCCTTGTTTTTAACACTAAGTGCTACCACAGCTCGACTCTATGTCGAATAGTTGTCATCAGAGAGGACAACTGAAATAGTCTACATTCTTGTGTTATCGCCATAGTGGAGATAGTAAGGACTAGTTGGATCATTAACCAGTCGACTGAGAAGGGAGTGAGCTTCGCCTCCAACCATTTTCCCAATAGATGAATCACTAGAAGAATGTGTATGATCGCACTAACTTTGAAGATCTACTACAACGCTAGAATCCTCTGCCATTGTACGGAAGCTTTAATCAACCTGCTCTAATACCATGAAGAGATGTAGAGAATATACAAAATGTGATAAGAGGAAAGTCGAATAAAATTCTGTTACAATCTATATTCCAACCCAGATATAGCACTAACCGGTATATATACTTACCGGCTGGAGCACTACAAAATAAAGGAAAAAGGAAAAGACTAGATTAACCTCCTATAATCTATACAATTACGTAAATATCCTTTGTT
>CAIGRB010032681.1:8179-19468 GCA_903798255.1 Fraxinus quadrangulata | reverse complement strand
TTTGATTTAAGTTGGGTTTCATTTGGTGTATTTTCGATTATGTTTCTAGTTCCAATGTCTTTTGTTTTTTCATTTTCAAGTAGTTCCTTGTTTGTGCCTCATTTTTTTCCATCAAAATACATTTTTGAACAGTGATTTGACCTCATTTCAACCATATATTTTCAATAAAATAATATTACATGCAAATTCAATTTGTTTTAATTTTTTAACCACACATTCTCCATCATAATACTATTGCAAAATGCAGTTTTTTTAAAAAAAAAATGGGGCTCAAACAACCCCTAGGTTTCATTGGTGTATTTTCAATTTTTTTTTTAATTCCAATGTCTTATGTTCTTTCTTATGTAGGGTTTTATTTGGTTTGGTGTACATGATTAACTAAATTTACAACTTGAAAACAACTTTATTTTCAAGAAATTTGAAGTTAACAACGTGAATTTTTCATCAATTTATGCATTGTGTTGGTTATTGGATTTAATCATAACAAGAGGAAATTAATTTTCCTTTGAAGATTAAATCTAAGTGAATATGGATCTTACATCACATTGAAATCATTGAATTTTTTTTCGAAATGCTTACACATAAGGATGAGAAGACAACCTTAAAGGAGCTTTTAATGGCCTAGCCAAGTGCTTCTTTTCTTAGATCTCCTCCCTTATTCTCCTTATGTGCCTTCCTTTTTGGGAAATATGAAAATGTGGCTAACTCTAAAACTTGATAAATGTGCCCACAAATGGCATATTTATAATACTTAATTAGGTTTCGTAATTGTACAAATTTCTTGGACTTTATTATAGTGGACCAATTAAGTCACACACCTTTATTAGAGCCAAAAGATGTACCTGACCGATCTCAAAAGAATTCAAGCTCCAATAGATGTTTCTGATTTGGTTAACTCTTGACCAATTGAGATACATCTATTAATCCGTACTTATTCCACTAAAAAAATCAAAATTGCAATCTCGAGTCAAGTGATAGTTATGGAAGCAAATTATGATCTGCTAACAATATCCTCCGATTATCGTTCAACAAGTCAACCCCCATTTGACTGTGAATATGTTGAAATCAACAAACTGACCATTTTGCCATTCAACATGTATTATCCTTGAAATCCCATTTTCATAAGGCAAATTCATTGTGATCAAATCACAAACGTAGAGTCCAACGATCTTATCGTCGGACTACTGAGCTCAAGTTTAATTGCCTATAGAAAATATCTTAGAGTGACGATCGTCTCATCATGATGACTAACAGATTCTACTATCTAAAGTATATGATCTCTAACTATTTCGACCCGATTCCCAAAACACCGAGATCAATCTTCTAATTAAGACTTCACTCATTGGTATCTCAAAGAACTTGAACTAGCAATCAAATGTACATTACTTGTTCAGAATTTAGGTGACTTGTTTGATATTCTACTAGAGTCACATTCCGAGAGATCACAAATGAACTATCTACGTGGTCCCATTTAATGTGCAAAAAAACACATTGCTATTCTTATTTCCAAATCTAGACAAATTTCAATAAAAATAATGCAATCTTATCAACATAAATCATCCAATTTTATGTACTGATCGTGAACGAAATATTTTAATCACATCACAAATTGTTTGTTACTATACCCGAACCATTGAGTATACAATTTGTGACATCCTATATGATCATGGAATTTTAGATAATTGTTTCAAATTATAACACGCGAATAAAGGAACATTAATTCATAATGTCGTTTTACAGAATACTACTATAAAGGGCATCAAACTAACACATTGAAGATCAAAATGCAACTTCCATATTGGTTAAAAATGTAAAACACGAAATGTGATGAGATTTCTTGAGAATTTACTTTTTCAATAATAGATATTTTTATGAATTTCAACTAAGTCTCGTAAGTAAATTGCTATCGGTTTTTAGTTACCTTAACTGCAAGGAGGGAAAGGCCAAAAGCAGGGCTAGTGATTGGAGTGAAGTCGTAACAAGATATTCGTACTGGAAGGTGTGGTTGGATCACCTTCTTTTCAAGAAAAACTAATGTTTGTTGGGTATTTTAGTTTGACACTNCTAATTTGGTTAACTCTTGACCAATTGAGATACATCTATTAATCCGTACCACTAAAAAAAATCGAAATTGCAATCTCGAGTCAAGTGATAGTTATGGAAGCAAATTATGATCTGCTAACAATATCCTCCAATTATCGTTCAACAAGTCAACCCCCATTTGACTGTCAATATGTTGAAATCGACAAACTGACCGTTTTGCCATTCAACATGTATTACCCTCGAAAACCCATTTTCATAAGGCAAATTCATTGTGATCAAATCACAAACGTAGAGTCCAACGATCTTATCGTCGAACTAATGAGCTCTAGTTTAATTGCCTATAGAAAATATCTTAGAGTGACGATCGTCTCATCATGATGACTAATAGTTTCTACTATCTAAAGTATATGATCTCTAACTATTTTGCCCCGATTCCCAAAATACCGAGATCAATCTTCTAATTAAGACTTCACTCATTGGTATATCAAAGAACTTGAACTAGCAATCAAATATACATTACTTGTTCAGGATTTAGGTTACTTGTTTGATATTCGACTAGAGTCACATTCCGAGCGATCACAAATGAACTATCTACGTGGTCCCATTTAATGTGCATAAAAACACATTGCTATTTTTATTCCAAATCTAGACAAATTTCAATAAAAATAATGCAATCTTATCAACATAGAGCATCCAATTTTATGTACCGATTGTGAACGAAATATTTTGATCACGTCACGAATGGTTTGTTACTATACCCGAACCATTGAGTATACAATTTGTGACATCCTATATGATCATGGAATTTTAGATAATTGTTTCAAATTATAACACGCGAATAATCGAACGTTAATTCATGATGTCGTTTTACATAATACTACTATAAAGGGCATCAAACTAACACATTGAAGATCAAAATGCAACTTCCATATTGGTTAAAAATGTAAAACATGAAATGTGATGAGATTTCTTGAGAATTTACTTTTTCAATAATAGATACTTTTTATGAATGTCAACTAAGTATCGTAAATAAATTGCTCTCAGTTGTTAGTTACCTTAACTGCAAGGAGGGAAAGGCCAAAAGCAGGGCTAGTGATTGGAGTGAAGTCGTAATAAGGTAGCCATACTAACCAAAATTACTAGTTGAGTACCTTTTTAACTCTCGAGCATAGCTATCTTGTGAATTGATTAGTACATGGCATATTTTAGGAGATAGACGGATCCAGCTTGCTGTTTAGTGTGTTCTAGTCCACAAATTTGGGTGTTCATATCAAGCTCATGTTTGTCACGTGTTGGGCAATTTTCGTGGTCCACAGAGATGGAAAGTATGGTCAGTTGTTGGGAAATGTTGTAAGAGGCTGTTTTCTGGCAGTTTTAGTCATAGTGGGTTGGTTTATCCGTTTGGTAGTTAAGGGTGTTAACTGTACACAAATTTTGGTTATATATATTTGAAGGTTTGGACTGATGAGGCACAGAGAGAGTTGTAGTGTTCCTTCAGTATTCATTCGTGTTCTTATATTATTGTAGAGTAATAAACAAGTTGGGTGTTTACCCGTAAATTCCGTGTTCCTTTACATTGTTGCATTTATCTTTCTTTGTGTGCATTATGAAAATTCGTGGGCTAATTGAGTGGAACCTCAATGCCATCATAGACAAAAATCTGACTAAGTATTTTACCAAGAATTCGTGCCCGTGATACTGTGCAAGGGGTGCAACCGCACACCAAAATTATAGAGAGACATGTTATATATATATATAATTAATTTTAAGATTTTTTTAGAATTTTTTATTTCTCATAAAGTTGAAGTGCAAAAAAATTAAATGAATAAAAAAAAATACTTGTCCAACCCACAAAATATAGTCAATTTAAAAGCTATACCCAATAAATAATCAAAAGGAAACAACTAACANAGTCAAACGGTTCAATATTGTCGCTTTGGGTACGGAGCATACAATGAACACTATTTTTTTTAAATAAAAGAAAGTAGAATAAAATCAAATCAAATAACAGTTAAAAATAAAATAAATTAAGACTAAAAGTAAATAGTTCTCGGCAGCGGCGCTAAAAACTTGTTGCGTTTTTTCTATCGCAAATGTATGATATTGTAACAAGTAATATAGTGGATATTTGAGTCCGGATTATCGTTCCCATGAGGATTATATTTCAGACTTAATCTACTTTTACTAACTCCTATTTGATAAAAAGACAAATAATGATTGGTAATAAGCGTGAATATTTTTCTCCGTGAAAAAAAAACTACTTTAAACTATTGGACAGTATGAGATGATTGCATACATTGATTGATAAAAGATTCGAATACTTAATGAATATTAGGGTAAAACAAGTTCATCTAATGATCACCTTAATTCTTAATTCAAGATTCTAACCTAATGTAATGTTCAGTTGAATTCTTCTATTGTATTCAATTTACCTCTCTCGAGTTCTCATTGAGTCTATTAACTAATTCAATTCCATATCTCTATGCGAATTATCCTAAGTTAAAAGAAATATGGTTATAAGAATTCCTCTTACGATTGCAATAATTAGTATATGTATATCTACACGTTATACTTCTTTACTAGATTTTATTATACGGTCTAACCCTCAAACTCACATCTCGATTGTAAGAAACTCAAGTAATCATCAAATTATTGGCCAGATAATTCAAAGCATTAAGCTCATAATAAAATCAACATATAAAAGAATAAACCACAGAAACCTTTGAATAAAAGAATCAAGGATCATAAAAGACTACATTGTTTGCCCTAATTTAACGTTAGTTATGCATAATATAAAACGAAAAAAAATGTCTTTAAGTACATTACCGGATTAATTGGATAAAAATATAGAAAAGAATAAACTCTTGCACAAATGTCTTCTTCCACTTCTAATCTTTGCTTTAAACTTGAATCCCTTGATGAATTTCTTCTTTGGATTTAGCTCTTTGATCTCTCGTTGTATCTCTCTTTTTTCAATGGTTGGAACCCCCCAATTCGTGTCTTCTTTGATCTATTTATAGTTCCATACACGTCCTTGGCCAGATTGGAGTTTTTTTTTGGGCTTCTCGTAGCCCAAACAGCAAACCCTAAAATTTGGTAGTGTAGCGCTAGGCTGTGCCCTGGATTTCTACTTTTTCCTGGGTTAAGCGCAGTGCCTAGGTGCTACTTTGCTGCATTTTTTTTACCCATTCTGCCTCTTCTTTTCACTTTGGCTTGTTTATACACTTCAATACCCATTTTTCACCTCTTTACCATACCTTCAAAACAACATTAGAAAACACATTAAAACGTTCTATAATCACAAAATTAGGCCAACAATTAAATTAGATTTGGTATAAAACTCGTGCGTAAAACACACTCATCAAATACCCCCAAATTTAATATTTTGCTAGTCCTCGGGCAAAAACATATACAAAGAAAATCAATAAGAAACGATAAAAACTAACTTAGTTGGATAGCTTGCAATTTATCTCAGTACTGAGAACATTGTATCACATCTATGAATGACTTCAAAATTACAACACAATAGCTAAACTTTCACTTACCAATGCAAACGGGTATGTGTGTGTGTGTGTGTGTGTGAAAAATCAAGTGTAACGTTGAACATTTGCAAGTTGGTTCAATTTCCACTTCTTAATGGACAATTATTTCCTTCACTCGAGTCACATATCCCCAAACTTATTTTCTTTACGCTCTCACCATGGTATAATCCTAAATTTAGTTTCACTTATCCTTATACCTCTCTAAGTTGGTTTCGTTTAACCTGTAATGTCAACAATTTATTCATGTGATGATTATCCAAATAGTGAGTGTTCAACAAACTAGCTTATACTAGGTGATTCAAACCCATTAGTAATCTAGGCCCCCAACAATGAATTCTTTTTTGCACTCTTGCATAACTTTTTTTTTTTTTTTGAATAAACCATTATTGACCTCAACCATTTTTATCCTTTTGACCCCTATAGCGAGCTTTCATTCGGTAACTCCCCGACTTTTGAATACCAAAGGGTACCAGGTTTCAAGATACCCTATAAACTTAATCACTCGAGTAAAAAAGGTGCCGACGTGAGATATAAGCTAAATCAATGCATTTGCTTATTTTCTATAAAAGATAAGCAAAATATATAGGGGTTAGATCTATAGCATTTGGTCATTACCAAGCGTATACTAGATAGTCGAACACTCCACACAAATCTTTTTACATGCAGGGAATCACCACAATCCTAAACCATCTCTTTCATCGATTAGCACATTCCAAATGTATATATGGTCAATGGATGTTGTGACTCATGGGTTAAGGGGTTAAGCACCTAGGTCATCTCTATAACCTAAGCATATGAACCTTCATGTTCCTGTACGATGCTATACCTCATTTTAGTGCATAATTACTGTCATGTTTATCATGGATAAGCTAAAATTTAAACTCAAGCACATGATTTATCCCCATTCACAAACTAATACATTCTTCAACGATATTATCATCGCAACAAGACTATCCAACCCACATAAATTATTTTCAAGTTTTATTTTTTTATTTTTTTAATTTTTAACAAGACACAGATCACAAAATAAAAAAAATGCATAACCACACCAACAACATAAGCAAAATAAATGCCTCTAAACTTAAGATGAACATTGTCCCCAACGTTAAATGGCAAGAACCGAAGGACTACTTACTTGTGAGAAGACACTAACTATCATCGTCTATGTTCTCTCAAGGTGTGGCTAGGTTTGTAGTGTAATCATGTTGTAGCGACGGTTGAAGGAAAGTTCGGTCAGAATAAATTGAAGCCAGGACCGTGTTTAATTCGTTTTGGTAATGAAACTGCTAATACATTGTGTTTTGCTTCAAATTCAATTGTAGGTGCATCACATTAAACTGTGTCGCAAGGTCCGTGTTGGGGTTGCCAGTCTATGTGATTGAGATGGCTGCTTGGAAGACTCTAGGGGTGGTGCACTGGAGGACCTTGACCGGCTTATAAATTTCCATGTACGTTCTCTTGTAATCACCAATTTTGGTGCACGACCTCTTCAGGATGACAACCCTACCTCTCAAGCAAAGCTCATAGATCAGTGATGGGTGCCCCAAGCCACCTCTAGTGGAGCCCGCAAGGTATAAATGATGTTGTTGTGGATAACCCTGCCAACATCAATGGACAGGCCATGTTGAATGGCGTAATTCAAGATTGCATGTTCCTTGGTAACCTAGCTTAGATTGGTACTCGACAAAAGTTTGGCAGGGATGAATTGATGCCAAGCTTTGCACCACGACGTCATACCCGAAGCGGGGAAGTTAATCACATCATCCCCTGATCACTTCCACGAAGTCCTAGTTTTTGCCAAAATTCCAATGACTTCGTCAGGATCAACTCTCGCGTCATGCAGTCGAGAATACTCATCTTCTTCAATGTCTGGCAGATTATAAAACCTATTAATGGAGATTTTATTAAACGGTATCCTTTTACCCTACACAAGTACCTAAAAATCTTGGTGTTCATTTGCATTGGCATAGAATTCTCAAACAATAGGTATTAAAGCTTGTCGTGGCTGCTTGGCAAAGGTTTCCCGCTGGTGTTGTTCAATTTGTTCCCGCATGTAGTTATCAAATCCTTTCTCTGGTATACAGTTCTTGTGCACAATCATGTTGTTATATCTTTCGGAGGCCTTGGCATTAATGAACTTACTCCTGTCAAAGGAGTCGGACGAGGAGGCAGCACCTTTGGATTTTGTTAGGAGGCATTGTACCTGTACATGTATAGAAGACGGCAACCCATTAGCAGAAGAAGTAACAAATACAATAGGAAAATTATAGCAAAAAGCCAAACGTAGCCAAGATGCTCTTTAGTAAGCTAAAATAGGGTCGATGATGCACAATTCCACAACCATGTCAAGGCATCGAACACTTAGGAGGCATCAAAACTTTAGAAGAATGCCATTTGGTCTCTACAATGGACCTGCAACTTTTTAGTGATGTATGATGGCAATATTCTTTGATATGGTTGAGAAGTACATAGAGGTATTCATGGATGACTTTTCAGTATTTGGAGATTTATTTGATGACTGTTTGGAATGTTTATCATTTGTTTTACAAAAGTGTGAATAGAAGAATCTGGTGCTCAACTGGAAAAAGTATCACTTTATGTTAAAAGAGGGGATAGTGTTGTGTCATCGGATTTCATAACAGGGCATTGAGGTCGATTAAGTAAAGATTTAGGTGATTGAAAATTGTAGCTACCTACTTCAGTCAAAGGGGTTAGAAGCTTTTTAGATCATGCAGGGTTTTATAGACGATTCATCCAAGACTTCTCGAAGATTACAAAATCTCTATATAATTTATTGGAGAAGGATGTGCCATTTATCTTTTCTGATGAGTGCTTACATACTTTTCACACTTTGAAGGAAACGTTAACATCTGCACCTGTTATAGTAGCACCGATTGGGAACTACAATTTGAACTCATATGTGATGCTAGTGATTTCGCAGTGGGAGCATTGTTAGGTCAAAGCAAGGGAAAGGTCTTGCATGTCATATACTATGCCAGTAAAACATTGACTGATGCTCAGATCAACTACGCAACAATTGAAAAAGAAATGCTAGTAGTGGTGTTTGTCTTTGACAAAATTCATTTGTATCTAATTAGTTCAAAGGTGATAGTTCATACAAACCATTCAACTTTGAAGTATTTATTCGAGAAAGAAGATGCTAAACCTCAGTTGATTCAGTGGGTTCTGTTACTGCAAGAGTTTGACATTAAAATTTATGATAAGAAGGAAACAGAAAACTAGGTAGCGAATCACTTATCGAGGTTGGAGTAGGCAGAAGAGTTTGATGATTTGGATATCAATGAAATTTTTCCTAATGAGCAACTTCTGCAATTGGAAAAGGCTCCTTGGTACGCAGACATTGTTAATTACTTAGCAAGTGGGCATGTGGATCCAGACTTCACTTATCAGCAGAAGAAAAAACTTCTCCATGAGGTGAAATTCTATTACTGGGATGATCCACATGTATATAGAAGATGAGCATATCAGATTATCAGAAGATGTGTGCCAGAGGATGAGATGAAACCAATACTTTCTAGGGTGCATGCTTCGGCATATGGAGGGCACTTTGGCTCAACAAAAACCGTAGCGAAGGTGCTTCAAATTGATTTCTATTAGCCAACATTATTTCAAACTATCACAGTTTTTACAAATCTTGTGATAATTGTCAACGAACAGGTAACATTTCTGCCCACCACGAGATGCCATTAAACAATATTTTGGAAGTGGAGGTGGAAGTTGAGGTGATCAATGCTTGGGGCATTGATTTTATGGGACCTTTGCCATCATCTTATAACCATCGATATATACTAGTGTCAGTGGATTACGTCTCCAAATGGGTGGAGGCAATGACGTTACCTACCAATGATGCAACGGTAGTTGTGGATTTCATAAGGAAAAATATCTTCAATCGCTATGGATCTCCAAAAGCCATCATTAGTGATGGTTGAACTCATTTTCGTAATAGGTTATTCCAGAATGTGCCAGCTAAATATGGGGTACAACCTCGAATAGCCACACCCTATCATCCTTAGACAAGTGGATAGGTTGAAACCTTAAAGAGACAGTTGAAAAGGATTCTGGAACTCACGGTGAATACATCCCGAAAAGATTGGACCAAAAAATTGGATGATGCTTTATGGGCCTATCGCACCGCTTACAAGATACCGATGAAAATGTCACCATACTGAATAGTATTCGATAAAGCTTGCCACCTACCAGTTGAATTCGAGCACAAGGCATATTGGGCATTCAAACAGTTGAATATGGACCTTGAAAAGGCTGGAAAAACAAGAATACTACAGCTTCAGGAATTGGAAGAGTTCAGAAGAAAAGCTTATGAAAATGCATCCATCTACAAAGAAATGACGAAACAGTGGCATGACAAAAACATTCAACAACGTATTTTCAAGTTGATCCCAGGAAAATTAAAATCAAGATGGTCCAAACATTTCACGGTATCTCAAGTGTTTCCTTACGGTACAGTTGAATTATATCACCCAACAAAGGACAATTTCAAGGTTAATGGACAACGCATCAAACACTATGTCGAGGACTTCCCCACCGTGAAATAAAGCCTTAACCTAGCTATCCCAGAATAATTGCGGCACAAAGTCCAGCTAATGACTGTAATGAAGCGATTTTTGGGAGGTAACCCAAGCTCTATCCCTTCTCATTACTTATTTCTTAATTTTTAGTTATTTAATTCGTTATTTATCATGATTGTCTTACTCATAATAATCTCATTGTATTGTAGGTCACACTCAATTTTGGGGGTACAAACAAGAGTGACGGGAGATTGACACCCAAGTCATCAAGATGGAGATGATGATAACGTCATGAGTGATAAATTTGAGGTAACAGTATCACACATAATAAAAAATTTATTATTATTATTTATAGAAATGCAACGTCCAGGCGCTGACTTTTAAAAAAATAATAAATAAATAAAATTTTACTTTTTTTTTTCAGTGACGCTACGCCTGCTTTTAAAGGGCAATACCCCCTAGTCCCTAATTTTAATTTCCCCCTTCTACGTTCCCTTCTTCTCTTCTCTTTTCCCTTCCCATTGCCCACTACATCCTCTCATCAATTTTTCTTCTTCCACACAAACTCACCACCAACACATGCACACACGGGTTTATTTTAACGTTGTACTAGTTTTGTTTTCTTCTCCCCCATCCAAGCTAAGAACACAAGGTCAAGTTTCAAATTCCTCTTTATGCTTTTTACTATTGGATGTGTCCATTGCGGTGTATTGTGTGTGAGTGTGTTTTTTGTGATGGGTTTGGTGATTGGGTCTCATATTATTGCATCAATATAGGAACTGTTGTGCCCACTAAGTGTTTGATACTATGCCACATTGAATTTTCATGCCCACCCCATGCTAATTACATTATTATATTGTTTCCTTTCCACTCGAGAATGTCTTAAGTAATGGCCTTTTATGAACATTCACTTGTTGCACATCTATATCACTTTACACACATCCATATACATTCAATTTGGGTAATTTTGTTGTGTTGATTTCGTGTGTTCATAGACTCAGAATTTCAGAATCGTGTACCTACGAAGGGCCACGCGATGCTAAAGAAGTTGAAAACTTCTTGTTCGATATGGAACAATACTTTCTTGCGGCTTCGATCCAAGACGAAGCGAGAAAGGTTACTACAGCTACCATGTATCTGAGCGGAGATGCAAAGCT